>WSTZ01000578.1:1472-12440 GCA_019632295.1 Tulasnella sp. 418
TAGTCTCTATCATCGGTTTGTCAATGACCGACCGGGCTTCGATGATGGCATACTGAACCTCGCTTCTTTGATTATTTTTGGGTCTAGTTTGCGAACAACATCCAACTTAACTTAGTATTACCCCCTGAACCTCGGAAATACTGGATGAAACTGGCTGAGGAGCACAAAAAAGCACCAGATCACCAAGCATGGCAATATTCTACTGATCCGTTTGCCGCCAGAAAAGAAGTGGATGAAAGACAGCAGAAGGCCGCAGAGAAGAGAAGACTGCAAGAACAGGAGCCAGAAAGTAGTGGATTGGAAGGGGCGGGATTCTCTAGAAAGAATGTTCAGCAAGCAACTAAGGAATATGAAAAAGCACCAGAAGTCATGATGGCTTCCTCCATGAGGGAAATGGTGGAAAGTACCATCAAGAAGGTATGAGCTTTCAACTTTCCTATATGAGACTCTGCCAACTTAACCTTCCACAGATGATGCCACTTTATCCCGAGACGTCGACAGAAGGCGAGACTGATAATATGGAGATCGATAAGGCGACCCTCCGGTCACAACTTCAAGCCCTGTCATTTTCTGGACATCTAATCAACAAAACACTTGATTTCCTTACATCTCCGCCGCCTCATACCACCTATCTGAAAAGTCTCCAATCAATGACTCCTTTAGATGCCGCCCTTGCGCATTTACTCGCCACAACCAATGAAGCCGACTTACCAAAGCGATTTATGTCGGAGAAGACCGCATCGATGGAAGGATTTGTCGGCTCGATTCACTCTGCCAATAAACAGCAAGATTTGCCTACGCGATGGAACCGCGAACGGGCTGTCAAGGAAGCTGGATGGCCTGAACAGGCTGTTGACATTTATATGAGGACTGCTCTCGATGGAAAGGACTGGGCCCTCTTGAATGAAAACCTAGGTAGAAGACTAATAGGCTTACACGAGTTGGAGCCTGACGAAGATCCAACCCAACAAGAGTCCAACCTGGAAGAGCGAGATACTAAAAGGAAGGATGAGATAGAAGCACTGCAATCTGTTTACCTGAATGCATCCTACGATGAGCAAAGCCATACAGTGGCTATCCCTCTTCTGGCTGGTCCGTTCACAGTGCACTTTATTCTGCCACAGAACCATCCATATCCGTCACCCGTCCTCAATTCAGAAAAGATCCGTGCTCCTCCAGTGTTTCTTACATCCACTGAGGTTGCACCTTACGTGCGTCTACAGATGTTATCTCGCCTACTTCGCTCTTTCTACGAAACTGAGGATGGGGATTCTCTGCGACAATTACTGGAATGCGGAGAAGGCATAATGTTCTCAAGTATCGAACTTCTGGGCTCCTACTGGGAGGACGTAGAGGAGAAAGGTCCTGCCGATGTCGCCGAAGTCATGGTTCATCTCTTACCTCCGCCACCTCCCATTATGGGTACTTCTGATGCGGCCATCAGAAAGGCGGTAGAAGGTGGGAAAAGACAAAGAAAGCTAGTGGTAGATCCTAGGTCAAGCGAACAGGTGCTAGGAGATTTCTTGAGAATGCAAAAGAACGCGAAGTATGCAGATATGGTAGCTCAGAGGAAGAAATTACCGGCGTGGGACATGCAAAGCGCTATCGTCGAGCTTATTGACAAATCAAGAGTGGTGATTATAGTTGGTGAAACAGGTTGTGGGAAGACTACTCAACGTAGGTGCCACTGGAAATACAGATGAGCGATTCTAACCTTCCTTGGCGGCTTCCTAGTGCCTCAGTTTGTTCTTGACTCCCTGATCACTACTAATCGCGGAAAGGAAGCAAACATCATTATCACTCAACCAAGAAGAGTTTCTGCGCTTGGAGTGTCTGCTCGAGTATCCTCGGAACGCATGGAGGATGGAAGTGTTGGATATGCTATTCGCGGGGAAAGTAAATCTACACCCCAAACCAAACTCCTCTTTGTGACAACTGGAGTCGCCCTACGCAGACTTACGGCAGAAGAGGGACGGTCACTGGCTGGGGTCAGTCATATCATAGTGGACGAAGTAAGCCGCATTATCCATAGACCAGTGTCGTCCGATGGCTAATATATACATTATACAGGTTCACGAGCGAAGTGTGGATGGTGACTTCCTTCTACTTGAGCTACGTGAGCTTCTAAAGCGGAACGAAACCATCAAGGTAATCTTGATGTCTGCAACAATTAATCAACAGACGTTCGTGGACTACTTCCATGGTGCACCTGTCCTCGAAATACCTGGCTTCACACATCCAATCAAAGATTTGTAATCGCTTTACTCCCATTTATTTTACTAAGCTGATAATTGATTCGACTTCTTCCACAGTTATATTGAAGATGTTATTGGTGAAATCTCTTATAGGCCTATTCCAACAAAATCAAGTGGCAAGCAATCTGAAGAATTGAAGAACTTACGGCAACACTTTGCCACAATGGGATTGGAGTCGGATACCATCAAATCTCTCGAGGTTATCGCCCGTAGTGATAGAATTGATCCTCAGGTATGCTATTGCTTTCATAGGACAGCAATTGTAGCTGAACGTAGGGGCTCAAGCTTGTGGCTGCAGTCGTCGGTCATATCGTTTCCTCAACCAAGGATACTAAAGCAGCTATTCTTGTTTTTATGCCTGGAGTGCAGGAGATCCAGCAGACTATCGATGCGTTGATGTCCGCACCAGAGATGAAGGGTCAAATTGAGGCACTGCCCCTTCATGCTAATTTGACAAGCGAACGACAAAGGCAGGTTTTCTTACCTACCACCAGACGCAAAGTAGTAGTCGCCACAAATGTAGCAGAGGTAAAGTGTGAGATGATGTGGTTTATTAACTAAGCTTGACACTTCATTACAGACATCAATCACCATACCGGACGTGGTCTATGTCATAGACACCGGGAAGGTTAAGGAAGCCAGTTATGATCATTCGGTTGGCCTCTCAAGGCTGACTGAAACTTGGGTAACACTAGCCGCAGCCCGCCAGCGGCGCGGTCGGGCTGGACGAACCCAGCCAGGGGAGTGTTACAAATTATTTAACAGACGACAAGAAAGTACCATGGATGAATACCCCAAGCCCGAGATTCTTCGAGTCTCCCTAGATTCATTGACTTTACAGGCTAAAATGATGCGCGAGGAGGAAGATGTCAAGGTATTGGCAGAACAATATTATTTGTGTTAGGCGCCTTACCCTGGTCTCTTTTTAGGAGTTTCTTGGAAAAGCAATAGATCCTCCGGATGTTGGTGCCATAGAATCATCGCAGAAGTCACTTCAAGACCTCGGGGCTGTGAATGATCAAGGAAAATTGACAGCCCTTGGTCGACACATGGTAAGCCTCGGTGAAACAAAGTATCAAAGCGGTGATTGCTCAGGTTTCTTAGGCCCTCCTACCGCTTGATCTTAGGTTGTCGAAGGTATTTGGTGCATAGCAACATTTTATGGCGGTATTAAGCACTAAATATCTGGCGTTTAAGATGCTCATTTTGGGAACAGTTTTCCGATGCATCGATCCGGTCTTAACCATCGCGGCCTGTGTTTCATCAAAGCCGTTGTTTTCCGCTCCTACCGAGCGGAGAGATGATATGAGCCAGTTCGTCATCTCCAACCGAACCCATTATCTCTATGATGTAATTTCAATCTTCCTAGAGCGCGCAAACGTTTTGCAACGGGGAACAGCGACTTACTAACCGATTTGAATGCATACGATCGATGCACGACTCAAAGAAGCGGTGGCAATGCATCTTTGCGGAAATTTTGTGAAGAGAATTTTATATCCCTTTCAACCCTTCGTGACATATCGTCTCTGCGGCAAGAGTTCTTTGGTGCTCTAGCATCGATTGGATTTGTCCCTATAGCATCGAAGTCGAATGCACCTCAACATAACGTCAACAGCTCGAATGTGAACCTCCTCAAGTCCATCATTCTTGGTGGGCTCTGGCCTCGAGTTAGCGTCATGGCTATACCAAAGGCCATATTCGATAAGGTTCAAGCTGGCACAGTTCAACGAGAGCACGAGACTAAGGAATACAAGATATACGACAAAGCCTTGGGGCGCGTATTCATACATCCCCAGAGCATCATGTTTGACACACTAGGAACGCAGAAATCACCGTTCTTGGCCTACTTCTCTAAGAGCCTGACCACCAAGATCTTCCTTAGGGACATTACGGAGGTGAGCACCATATAGAATCATGGGAAGTACCTCACACTTTCCATTTCTTCTAGGTGCCATTCTATGGAGTATTGTTGTTTGGCGGGAAAGTCACTGTCAATCATGTGGGTGGAGGATTGACAGTAGGAAGCGAGGGTAGTACTGTGATCAAGATGAAGGCCTGGCCCCGGATTGGGGTCCTAGTCAATCAACTCAGGTAAGGATTTATAAATCTGTATGATGAAGGCCGAGACATCCTATAAACAAAGCTTCTGCTAGGCGCCTCCTGGATGCTCAGCTCGCGATGTCTTTTGAAGCTGCATCAATGGTCGACTTGGAGAATAATGATGATGTGGTCAAGACCATGCTGAGTTTGCTTGCCAACGACGGCCTCAGTACTTAGGCCACGAATGTACCGCCTTACTTGGCATTTGTTGAATATATGCAAATGAAATGAATGGTCCTTATGTATGCTGGAACTCTGTCTCACGAGATGATGGAAGACGCAGAGCGGAGTCGCGATATGCGAGAATGAGTGCACACTTTCAACTCAAATAGTCCATTAAGTCTATTATTGGACTCAAGGCACGACAACATGTCCTAGCCCAATCTGCTTGTCCATGCAGCAGGGGTTGCCCAAAGGCAAGTAGCGAATTAATCACTGTCCATCGAAAAAGTAAGAATCTTCCCCCAATACCCATAACTACCTTAGGTACAGCTGTCTTTCAGTTTGTTCTTCGGGAAGACCTGCCCATATTGTTCCCATGTAGTGAGGTTGGGACTACGAAAACATGTCAGTTTTGCCTAATGCATTGCTTATTATCAATTCAACTCACTTCGTGTAAGCCTCAATGTACCTAAAGGATAGAGCTCAAGCATCAGTACTGATACTTTCGTGATGTATAGGTGGACTTACGTTTGGATGTAGCTTGAGGTTGGGAAGTCAGGTGGATCGCAACCAATATTTTCTTCCTCCTGATACACTCGGACATAATCAATGTAGAAGTGATGAGGGAACTTGAGATTCTCAAAGTCAATAGGTCCTGTCATCAAAGCCAATCAGCTTTTGGGGGTATCACCACGCTCCAAGAATACGCACCAAAGTTGAAACTCATGCCGAGATTCATGATGACTGAAATGGGGTAAAAATCATCAAAAGACGTTCGTCCAAATTCTTTCAGCTAAAACTCACTGTACTGTAGAACAAAGAGGGTCAGGATCAATTGCAGCATGAAAAAAAAAAGATTGATCAAGGACTTACCATCGGTTCCTGTGGCATAAGTCTTTGGGAAGCACCCGAGATCGAATTCGGTCCCAAAGCTCCGGCCTTGACCGTCCAGCTTGCCTTGCCATCCGATATCCAGGTGATATATCCGTCTGTTCCGGGCTTGTACTCGAACCCATAGGTGCTATAGCAACCTCCGCTATTCTCGTAACACTGTTGATTGGTGAGGACGAGTGCACTAGTTGTTTGCTGATAAACACCTCCAACGTATTCGTTCAGTTCAGCTACATCGGGATTATCGATGCTGAAAGTATCCGCATTCTGGGTGAATAGGTACTTGTAATCAAAGGGTGCCCACTAAAATTAAGGGAGATGTGAGCTTCTTTCGAACAGATCAATGGCTGATAGTTTATCAACGTACCTGAGCCGACATTGAGATATGGCCGATACGGGTTCTCTGGTCAACGGTAGCTATGAGGATGACGTCAGTTGATGACTTCCCTTTTGTTGCAAAACGGGGCTTTACCTTCCAAGATATCAATTTCGGGGGCTCCACGACCAACAAAGCTACCATCAGCTTTCTTCGGACCCGGATGGATCTCGCCCTCGCAAGTACAGGCACTAAGCTTTTGACCCGGCAGGAAACTCAATGCACCACCGTTAAACTCGTCATTTCCTTCAGTGTTTGCAACAGGGGTGCCGTCTGGAAAAAAAGAAAGTTAAAGATAGTGTTGTACACGATAGGGTATTCATACTTGCCTGCGAAGGTTTGGTTGGGAAGGGTACCGACATCACACGCGTCGTAGGTGTAGGGCCACATTCCTTCTAGGGAAGCACCATATCCCATTCGTCCGAGATTTCCCATTGTCCAGACAGCTGAATAAAGATGAGTTATAGGCTATATTTCTGGGGTGGTCAATTTCTCTTACCTGGCCAGAGCCCGTAGACGTCGGATGCACCAGGAAGAACCGCGCTCACTGATTGAAGGGATTAGTTCCATCCCTTAATACACGAATGATTGAACCGTTACCTTCAATTATTCCCCCAGTGAAGCAGAACTTGTTCCAGGAGCTCAGCAGGCCACCTATGATATAGACCGTATGAGAACACTGCCATCTCGTGCCAACGCAAAACTGACCTTCGTAATCCAAATCATGAGTTGGCTTCTCTGACAAGGTGATGACTAGGTTTCCATCCTTGGTGGTGATGGCGGCAGGATCATACCATTCCAAGTTATTGGTTCCCCTATAGAATGGATGAGTGGAGCTAAAATCAGCGACACAATGCATGCTTACCAGTAATGGAGATCTTCTGCCTCCCAGTACGGGTCATCTCCAGGATAGAAAGTTCTTCCATCCACGTTGAACTCGTCGCTGAATACCAGCTTCATTGTCCGACCATCCCCAGTGTAGGATGGCTTCTCGTAGGCGGACTCGGGTGTGTCGCGGTCGATGAGACCAAAGTTGCCCGTAAGTGCGGGGACTTGTCCAGTGGCGTTGATACCACCAAGGTTGAAACCACCAAACGTTGGTAGGTCATCTCTCATGTACTCTGTGAGTATCGGATAAGCAGCACTAGTAAAGCAAGGGATGAATAAAGGTTGTGGCGGGGGGTTGAACGGTTGACATACAACAAACCGACGAGGCCGATTACAAGGATGAACATGCACCCAAGGTTCGCTATACCACGAGAGGTCCAGATACTTCCACCTCTGTCATTCATTCTGTCACGACGAGGATCTAGGTTCAAGCATAAGACCCTGCACTAGTTAAAGGTGCAAAGAAACGAAGTGTACCTGGATTGTGAAGGTAATCATCGGCTTCAGGAGTGTTGGGATACTGGCTCCATAGTGAAGGGTCTGCCGATAATGAGTATTTTTCGGAGAAGGAGCCGGTACTGCTGCTGTAACCGGGTGTTGTCTTGGTCTAACGTCCAAGAGTAAGTTCGTGGACTGGGCAATTGGCACTCGCTTGGCACTTACCGACAGCTGGAAGTCGAGAGCTTCGCGTTAGCCATGGCTTGGCGACCAAGAACCAAAGTACTCACGAATGAAGATCGACTGCCCAAACCGAAAGGACTCTTGGGAGGAGTCAAACTAGAGATCTTGGAACCCGACTTGGCGAATATCTTTGTCGTTGGAATTAAAGCGGTCTGAGAATCAGTTGTCCTTAGTGAGATGGCAGAGACAGGTGGTGTGGAGCTGTACGGTCTTGAACTGCTGCTGAGTGAGGATGTTTTGGAAGGAGGATTGAGAGCAGCGGCAGTGAATGCAGGTTTGTTGGAAGGAGCGACATTGCCGCGATGGTGAGCGGGTTGAGGGGGTGCGTATGACTGAGGAGCTCTTCGATGAGCAGGTCTTGGATCAGTGGAATTCGGCTGCGACATCTAGAGTAAATCAAGACGAAGAGCCGGTCGACGTCGAATGAAAGGAAAGTGAGAAGAAGAGGAAAAGATTGTAGGCTGTGACCAAAGCGCGTCGAGCGGTCGGGAGAGCAATTATAAGGAGGAAACGGGGTGAAAAGATAAGTCGAGTCTCCGATTTTATATAATTAGTAGCTCGCGTGGTGTCTCGTGGATAAAGAGGGTTTAAGGGAAACAGCAACCGTATCCCCAATTCACTTCGCCCTTCCCCCTTTTCCTTGTGCTTCGCTAATATTCCATCATTCCTTTCAGCGTTGACAACCTTAATTCTCTCTTTTATTCACGTCTTCATCGTTGAAAACGGTCATGAACGATGTGCATAGCTTTCCTTTTGTGGTCTGGTTTGAAACAAATTACTCAAGGGCTGCAACATCCCCATTCGACGTGGGTAATTGGCAAACGTACAGCTTCCGCTATTGGCAATTCCCCGCAGCAGGGCGTAGCTTTATGTACGGGGTTAAGTTTTCCCCCGCATCGCCATCAACAATGCAGCTCAAGACACTCAAGTCATGCTTACGGGTGCTTACGCGGTCTGATTTGGAGCATCGTATGTAATGATTGAGGCGGTCTCGGACTCGTGCATCGTCAATACTTTGCCGGTTCCTCGTTACTCCTGGACAATAGAATGACGGAGCCAAAACTAAGAGTTACTGGAGCTGGTGTGATGCTCGGCCAGTAACGCAAGCTTCCTCAAGGGAAAGGTCTATTTACGAGCACAGTTGGGCTATTCTAGTGTCGTTCAGTAGCCGGCGGTATAAATAGATTCATTATTTTCGACTACATAAGCCAGGTGATTGATTGAAGACGATATATTAAGCAGGCTTCTGTGGTGAACCCCGGTCGCTAGGATGACCCAAAATTCACCTAAACGAGAAGCATGATAAAAGACAGAACTGCCAGTTATGAGACTGCTTTGCGCTTCACACGTGAAAGAGGGGTGAGGTTATAAACACGCCGTTCATGCATGTAAATAACGATGGTTCATCACCATTGAATCCAAGAAATACACTTTACATTCAAGCTAATCGAAGACGTTTCCTATGCTGCAGCTTGATCCTCCGGCTCCTCTACTTCTATCACTTCTACGGTAGCTTGGAGTGGAGCTGAGGGAGCAGCTTCAAGCGCCTTGGCCTTTGATCCCGCGATTCTAGTACCCCCCATTATGTTTGCATCCCTAGGAATTGCTGTAATCTTTCTCCAAATATTGCAGAGGTGGTCGATGTATGCTTCGACTTGGGCATCACCGGCAAACTCGGTGAACAAGAAGGTAAGCTCGTCGAGAGTAAGCTTGTAATGATCAACAACTGAGAGGCAGAACACATCTACAGAGGGCCTACGCGTCAATGATGCAAAGCCCAAGGGTTTTCGTTGAATTGCTTACAGCAGAACACATTTTCTGATTCGGCCATGACACCCTTTCCTGAGAAATTATAGCGCCACATCTACGACACAAAGGCGGATTAGTTTAGGACCATGTTGATTATAATCTTTACCTTGATGTCTATACGGATGATAGCGTTGTTCTTCATGAATACGAAGAACTTTTGATCCTCTTGCTGGCCTGCCTGGTCATTACCAAGAATTGCGTTGAGAGCGGTGCCAACGACTTTCTGTTGATTACATATCATTCATCGCATCAGTGTTCAAGATGGGAAGCATATCAGCCAACCTTGAAACCGTCAACGACTCCTTTCATGCCAGTCTCAGCAGCTCCAAAGAAAGCATCGACAACTTCTCCGATTCCTTCCTGTGCCTGTAATATGTCGCTAATGTTAGATCACTTACAAATAGAAGAATGTCTCAAGTAAACCTACGTTTTTAGAAACGCTAACTCGATATCCTCTCTCATATCTCACTGCACGAATTCCAGGAATCTGCTTGCTGGAAACAGAGTTGGGGTCCTGGAACATGCTAAAAGGATTGAGGCCACGTATTAGCTAGTAGAAGAAATGCTATGATAATCAGAAATAACCTACTCTTCGAGCGCAGATTGATATGCATCAAGCTTGGATTCAACAGCTTTGACCAAGAAATCAAGTTGCTGCTTGATTTCTTCCTTATTCTTCTTTTCGCTGGAAAGAATAGATTCGCGGAAAGCGGAGACTGCAGCACCCATAATGAAGATTGGACCTGAAAATGTCAGTGAATGACAATAAAAATTATTGCGCGACCAGATTCTTTATATCCTCATTACTCGTGAGCTCCGAAGCCCTGATGTGTATTTAAAATTTGCGGCAGCGAAGTGCGTATGGGAACCCGGAACCCGAACTAAGCAGCCTCCGAGATGTAGAGACGGAAAAGCAACACTCACGCTGATCTTAGCGAGTGGAAACCGTAATCCACATCGTTGCATCTGCTCGGTGGAGAAATTCCCGGTTAAGCGTACAAGCTTAAAGACACGGTGGCAACAGATTTTATTTGACTTAATGAAAGATATCAGAAGCTAGCGCTCCGAGCTTCTGCACAAGTTACGTAGATCAACCGGGCGAGTAGTTGTGGCCATAACCTGATACAGGATTGCTAGTGGAGAGGTTGAACTTGGTACTGGGGAAGAGGTAATAGTGGAATAGCCTTTCAATTGCTTACTAAGCTCTCTGCTTAACAGGTGTTTGTTCCATGGTTCAACGTCATACCTCAACGTACACCAAGCGGACGACGTGTTAAAATCAAAGCAGCCACGTCTCCTGCTTAAAATGCTGACATGTTAAATTCCAAAAAAAAGTCAAGTGACTGTTATCTCGGACATTGCGCAGCAATCATGGCGCTTCGTGAAGGCTGTGCGATGGTAAGACTCCGTTGTATATGAATGCGAACTCCCATGTTGAGCTCGGTCACGTATCCAGCGATGTTCTCTCTATTTTACAAAATCACGGGCAAGGCCGAGTCCGAGTTGAGAAAGAATGATTCCACAGGTGTGGTTGAAACGCCCAAAGGTCAGGATCTGGATTCCTTAATGATGTTACATCTGACGGGCTAATTCGATTCCGAATTCAAGTCCAACCATCCCACTTTTCTTCTCTCCCCAATGAGATAGTAGAAGAAATCCTGACTTATTACATTCTCGATCACGACCTATTCTTCGAGGCATTTCGTGAAAAGATTCGGACACTGTCCTTTGTTAACCGGCAATTCCTGGCTCATGCACGACGTCTTCGTATCCTCTCGCTTTCCATCAGAATGATGGGGGACTCTC
>WSTZ01000579.1:0-14201 GCA_019632295.1 Tulasnella sp. 418
GAGAAGACTACACTCGACTTTCCTTTGTTGACTCCCTTCGTTGGTAAGCATAATGTTGAATTGCTCCTAGTGACTAATAACCTCACATTCATGTGCGCGGCGAGTTATCGAGGTCGGGAAGCGCTGATGAGATGAGATGTGAAATAGAGTCGGTTGTCATTGACTTGGCTTAGATAAGCGACAGTTGATGCAATGTCATTTCAATGTGTTAGTAATCATATGCATTATCAGACTGAATGAATCGATTCAAGTCGTCTTCCCGCCAGTCAGACGCGTGGGTGGTTGACTATTCCCGTTGTCAAAGTTCATCGCACAACATCATCATCGCAAGAATACTGTAGAAAAACCGAAGTATCTTGTATGCCAAGGGAATTCCCATGAGACAAGCCAATGCCCATTGCCTTACGGACGCTCTTGGCGACATGCGAGTCTAACTTCTAGAGATCCGGTCAACCCCCGAATGACGAACGACGGATGACTAGACAAACAGAGCGAAATTCGACGTTCGCACGGCTTGCTTGGCAAAGACTTGGTCGTACGCCAAGTCCGGCGGTTTCTCCGTATCAGATCTCCCAAGACAATCTCATCGTTAATGAAGGTGTAATTGCTCTCATAATATATCGCAATCATCGTTCCAATCCTCATTGTGACCTTCCCGGAATACCCGATCGGACGCGATGCTCACATTCGCGTCGTCCTCGCCGTCCTTGTATCGGATGGCTGCGTTTACTTCAGCAGCGACGCCGAGTGACCGCCAAGTCATTGTGAGTCAAGAAGAGATGCTAGTTTGGCCGATATAATAGTAAGTGCGCCAAACTTTTCGAACTAGCTCGGGAGCAACAGGTGGCTTCGGTAGTGCCCTCAATTTTTTCCTGACATGCTCGTTCAAGCTTCGGGTTCGAGATGAGGTTTTTTTCACGAAATTAACCTACCAGCGCACCTACCGAAAATAATCAAGAATCTCCGCTTTGCTCGATGATGTCAACTGGGGCGAATGAACCTATACACCCTGGGCTTTCTAGCACTGGCGCGGCCATCATAGGAACCCCTAATATGATCAGGAATGTCTTGATCAAATATATTGGATCAACTCCTACAGGAAACGAGATGTCATCTGACATATATTGACTGAGTTTAGCTCGTCACAACCGTCGATTCATGAAGCTGAGCGCCTCATCATCTTACTTCAGCACACTTCTCTCCGCTGGTCACCATGCTCGTTCTTCGCAACAAAGCACCGACGACATGCCGGCTCCTGGCGTCGGTAAATACACGGTTCGTTTGAATATCGCCATTTTCCCCATTAGCCGAATCGTGCCTTTAGCAACATTTCGTTCATTTTAGTGGCGATCATAGGATCGAGTCTTCTGTATAAATGGCGAGGCATTTGGGTCCTGGGCTGTACCAACTTCCCTTCATCATTCACTTGAAGACCTTAGGAAGCAATCCTCAAAATGGTTAAGAACGCTTACTTGCTTGGATCATTGGCCGCTTTGGTCAGCTCCGTTGCTGCCGTTCCAGAATGGGGACAGTGCGGCGGTAACAACTACACCGGATCAAAAGGTAAATTTTCGATTCCAATTTTTACCCTGGACGTCGGTTGACCACCAATTTTCACAGTATGCGACGCTGGTTTGACCTGCGTTGTGGTCAACGACTGGTATCACCAGTGCCAGAAGGGTCAAGCTCAACCTACGTCGAGCTCCACCAGACCTATCTCAAGCAGCAGTACCACCAGACCTATCTCGAGCAGCAGTACCACCAGACCGCCCACCAGCACCACCGTTAGATCCACTACCACCAGCTCTGGTCCTACCACATCTGTCTCCCAGGGAGCTGTGAGTTTCACTTCTGCACCTCTCGGTCTTTGCTTAACTAATATAATCTACTATATAGTGCCCAACTGGCAACCCTTATACCGGCTATGATATCTACCTCTCTCCTTACTATGCCGATGAAGTTACCTTGGCTGCTGCCGAGATCACCGACGCTACTTTGAAGGCGAAGGCCCTCAAGGTCAAGGACATCCCAACCTTCATCTGGTTTGATGTCAGGGCTAAAGTTCCTCAGCTGTGAGTATTAGTGATCCGTGATTCTTATTCCATAACTCACGCGTATTTCTTCATCAGCGAGACCTATCTCGCCGACGCCCGCGCTCAACAGACAGCTACAGGAAAGAAACTCATTGTCCAAATCGTCATCTACGATCTCCCCGACCGGTAAGTCTTGAGTAATCGTTACCGCTATAAAACATCATCGGCTAAACATGATATCCCATAGTGACTGTCACGCTAAGGCCTCCAACGGAGAACTCCTCATTGATCAGAACGGTGAAGCTCTCTACAGGGAATACATTGACGGCATTGCCGCGATCATCGCCAAATTCCCAGATGTCCGTGTTGTGGCTGTCATTGAGCCTGACTCCCTTGCAAACATGATCACCAACATGAGCGACCCCAAGTGCACCAAGGCTGCCCCAGTATACAAGTCCTCTACCATCTACGCTTTGAAGAAACTCAACTTCTGCAACTTCTGGGCTTACCTCGATGCTGGCCACGCTGGATGGCTCGGATGGCCCGCCAACTTGACTCGTACGTCCACTCATGCTCTCCGAGGGAGTAAAACAGTAGTTGACTAAATTAACACGATGATAGCTGCTGCTCAACTCTTCGCCGAGATCTACAATCAGTCCAAGCCCAACAGAGTCCGCGGTTTGGCTACCAACGTTTCCAACTACAACGCTCTTTCTGCTTCTACTCCTGACCCAGTTACCTCACCCAACCCCAACACTGATGAGCTCAAGTACATCAACGCCCTCGGCCCTGCTCTCCAGTCAAGCGGATTCCCTGCTTCGTAGGTGCACTTTCGCTCAAATGATATGAATTATCTTAACTCAATGTTCGTTCAGCTTCATCGTTGACCAAGGTCGCTCGGGTGTCCAGGGTATCCGTGACCAATGGGGTAACTGGTGCAACATCGAAGGTGCCGGATTCGGTATCCGTCCCACCACCAACACTGGTTCTACCTGGATCGATTCCATCGTTTGGATCAAGGTAAGACTAGCTTTCTGCTTCCCAATTTTTTGATCAGCGAGGCTCACATGGAGTATTACTTCAGCCCGGAGGAGAATCCGATGGTACTTCCAACACCTCTGCTGTCCGCTACGACTCTACTTGCGGTCTCCCAGACGCCAAGAAGCCCGCTCCCGAAGCTGGTCAATGGTTCCAGGCTTACTTTGTTGACTTGGTCACGAATGCCAACCCACCTTTGTAAAAAGTGGATTTCGAAAAATCTGGTGTTTTGGAAAAAATGGTCGTTTAGAAAGGTTTTTTTACATTCGATATGTTGCTAGATGTGTTTACGGAAAGCAATACATTGATTGAAATCTCTCATTCTCTGATGACGATAATCTCGTCGACTTGAAGCATTGCATAAGATTGAGTCGCATTCAGAGTGCTCTTGATTCATTATGCTTACTAAGCGAGCGCCGAAGGGTCTGAAATGAAACCGCGGGAACAATCTACTTGGTCGAATCCTGAGGAACAACCAACATGCCCGAGAATCGACCGACTTAACCGTTATCACATTCCCTAGTATCACTGGAATGCAATTGCGATGCTATTAGTACCTTAATTTGATCCTCGGGTTCTTCAGGCTCCGTCATTCTGACCAACATCACTGGGGCTTCTTCTCAAGACCTCTGCGTGAAATTATCCATCATGATATCCGAGTTCGCCATCAATTTCTAGCAGAGCCTCATGTCTTCATTGGATATCAGAAAGCTGCCTCTCTTTGGATCAATACGTTTCTTATTAACACCAACCTTTCTCAGGTGATTATGATGGTGGGTATTACCAAGGTCCAAGCGCCGCAATCCCTCAAGACAGTCAAGAGTGAGTGATATTTTTAGTGGCTGCGTTGCTTTCTTCTGTTAGTACCGGCCAGCTTTTGAATTTGGTACAGGTTGTTGCTTCTTCTCTTCGAGCGTCTGTCTGAGTCCCTGACGCAATTGCCTAGGAAGTCCATCAACATTATCCTGGCATTAGGATTCGACGATGTTCACAGTGCCTGTGCCTACTTCCTTGCTTGAGTGCTTCACCGTGTGGGCTTTATAGAAGCATAATTGAGCTTCCTTTCAATACTCATCTTGCTCACGAGGCGCTGCTGCTGTCTTATCAACTCCCCTCTCGCCTCTGTGTACGATTCTAGAGGTTCTGAATAACCACCGATGACGCGCCGACTTGCCAACGGTAAATACACGGTTCGGTGAATGCTTTATAAACTCATTCCCATTCGCTGAACCCGCAAGAATCGGGAAAGATACTACTTTCCATGGATTGGACCGAATGATGATGGGTTTTCGTATAAAATGCGTATCATCTGGTCCTTCCTGTTCCGACTTCCCCTCGTCATCCATTTCAAGATCTGAAATGTTCCAAGATGCTCAAGAAGTATACTCTGGTGCTAGGAGCACTGGTTGCTTTGGTCTCCTCCGTCAATGCTGTTCCAGAGTGGGGACGATGTGGTGGTGAAGGTTTCGCTGGCCCAACAGGTGAGATCACGTTAAACGCTTTCCTCGGTGATGACTTATAACATTGCACTAGTTTGCGATGCTGGCCTGACTTGTGTATACCTCAACCAGTTCTACAGTCAATGTCTAAGGGTATCAAGCTCCTCTGTTCGACCAAGTTCAACATCGTCTATACGACCAAGCTCATCGTCGATAAGATCAAGTTCATCATCCATCAGCAGCTCCTCCACGACGAAGCCCGTCTCGAGCAGTGTAACCACTTCCGCTGTCAGCGCTGTAGGTTTGATCTTAGTTCTTTCCATTTTCGATGCAGCTCATATGCTTGAATCCACGTAGTGCCCAACTCCTACCAATCCATATTTACCTCCTTATGAGGGTTATATCTCACCTATCTACGCTTCAGAAGTCGCTTCGGCTGCTGCCTCCATCCCCGATCCTGGATTATACTCCCAGGCGCTCAAGGTCAAAGATATTCCTGTCTTTATCTGGTTGGATACTTTGGCGAAAGTACCTTCACTGTGAGCTACTGCGTCTTTTCCCCAGGCACAACATATTAATGGCTGCTCCTTTTATAGAGATACCTACCTCGCTGACGCGCGTGCACAGCAAACTGCCACCGGCAAGAAACTCATTGTTCAGCTTGTGCTTTATAACCTCCCTGGACGGTGTGTGTCATTCATTCACTTTATCAGTTCGTATCAGCTCAGCATTCCCCTTGCAGTGATTGTCACGCTACGACCTCCTATGGAGAACTCAGTATTGCAAATAATGGCGAAGCTCTTTACAAGCAATTTATTGACACTATCGCTTCCATCATCTCCAAATATCCAGATGTTCGCGTTGTGATTGTCTTCGAACCAGGATCTCTTCCCACCTTGGTCACCAATTTGAGCGATCCCAGTTGCGCCAATGCTGCCCCAGTTTATAGGTCACTTACGGTCTATGCTTTGAAGAAGCTTTACTACTGTCACGTTTGGGTGTATCTTGATGCAGGTCATTCTAGATGGCTGGGATGGCCAGCTAATTTGCCTCGTAAGTCCCCTTATATTATGAGCGAAGGGGGTGTCTAACGGCAAACGGCTTTCGACAGCGGCTGCTCAGCTCTTTGCTTCAATCTACAACGCAAGTTTACCCAACAGAGTTCGCGGATTGTCTACCAACGTCGGAAATTACAATCCACTTGTTACTACTGTTCCGGATCCGAACATTTATCTCCCTGACGAAATCAAGTATATTGAAGCACTCGCTCCACTTCTTACTCAAAACGGTTTCCCTGCTCAGTGAGTGCTCGCATATTGGTGGTTGAATGGATTGTGATACATGTTTGTGTTATTTAGTTTCATCGTTGACACGGGACGCAATGGTGTCGACAACATCCGTGATGATTGGAATAACTCGTGCAATATCGAAGGTGCTGGATTAGGTGTCCGTCCAACGCCTAGTACTGGTCATCCCTTGATAGATGCTTTTGTTTGGATCAAGGTGAGCGACATTCTCATACTTTAAGCTTAGTTTGTTTACCTGAGATCGTCATAGCCTCCTGGAGAGTCGGATGGTACTTCCGATATCACATCACCTCGCTATGATACCACATGTGGCTCTGCGGATGCTAAGAAGCCATCTCCGGAAGCTGGTCAATGGTTCCAGGCACACTTTGTTGATTTGGTCAGGAATGCCAATCCACCACTGTGAATTCGGTGGTGACAACGAGTACATGACTCTTGGTGTTTTCAAATACCATTCGGTTTTTCTGGGTATATAGGTTACATAGAAGGAAATACATTGTGTGAATCTTGTGTCTTATCTGTTCAGTGGAACTGGAAATGAAAGGTCTATCTTATCAATGATATTTAGGTATGGCTCCACGAAGAATATTTGGTGGCTCCACTCTTCCACTGCGGTGGCCCAAAAATAGCGGATATGGTGAACTCCGTGTGTGTGCTTACTCACCCGCATCGATTTCTAACAACATCAAATCTACCACAACGATGTCACGACAAACCGTCCAACTCGCGCTTCTTATTTGTGATACACCGGTCCCAGCGGTTCTTCAGAAGTATGGGACGTATTTGGAAGTGTTCAAGGTGTTTTTAAATAATAGCTTGACTCATCTTGGTCTTGCCGATGATGTGAATTTCACATTGGATGGTTACGACGTGACAAAGGAAGAGTTCCCTCCGTCAGAACTTCTTGAAAAAGGAAGTGGTTATCAAGGGATTTTGATTAGTGGGAGTTGTAAGTCGATGCTGAATCAGATGTTGGACAAAGTGACTAATGGAGGATGAAAGCTGCTTCGGCATATGCTGATCTCCCATGGATTCACACCCTTACAAAGTGGGTCGGAGATGTCGCGACGTCCAAACCTCATATCAGATTTGTGGGAATCTGTTTTGGTCATCAAATAATAGCAAGGGCATTAGGTGGTGATTGTATTCGAAATCCTGTGGGATGGGAAGTTGGAACTACGGAAGTTGAACTCACTGAAGAAGGGAAGAAGTTATTTGGAGGGGACAAAGTTTTGGTAAGGTTTCATCATTGCCACTTGATGGCTATTAGCTGAGGACACTGTTGTAGAAAATTCAACAAATGCATCGAGACCATGTCCCCAATCTTCCACCTTCGTTCAAGCTTCTTGCCTCTTCCATTGATTCGCCCAATCAAGGAATGATATCTGAATACTCTGATCAGGGAGACGACTTGAAAGGAATCCATATCTTTACGGTTCAAGGACATCCAGAGTTCAGTCCGGACATTGTTCACAAGATCATCGACACTCGAGAACTATCTGGAGTTATGGATTCCGAGACTGTCAAGGAAGGAAGACGTCGCGCGGACGAGAGAGATGAAGGCACTGGTCGGATTGGCAAAGCCATTTGGAAGGTCCTTGGTGTTGATGCATTATTATATTAGGAGAGGTGATACATATTGTCTAATCTGGCCACATTGGTAGATTAAATTCCCATAATGAATATCCTGAACGTGGAGTGGTGCTGCTCGCGACGAATTAAACATCGTACTCGTCCAGTGTTTGCTATAATTTGGTACCGCATTCAGAATATGACGATAACGAGAATTCTGAAATAGATACCTGGTGCCGTTCTTTCCGATGTTTTGAGGCTTCTTTGTTTTTAGCTGTCCGGTCCAGCCTCTGCATACGTTGTCAATAATTCACCCTTCTAATTGGTGACTTTACTCACCTCTTGCCTGAGACACCGATCTAGTTCTCTTCGAATTTTGTTGCATCCTCCAAGGTATTTGACAAAGAATCCCGAGTTATGGCATTCGTCGAGTTTCTGAATGAGATCACCGCAGGCTGAAAATAGTCAGAATGTGATTTGCTAGATTATTGGTCTCACTCACCGCTGAGCTTTTGTGGTTCTGAGAGATGTACATGCATATTTGGCTGAGAAAAGCACGTTTTTGGATAATTTTGTCGAGTTATTTGTTCAACAAACATTTGTTTTTCGGAGAATGAAATTTGCCAGGGCTTTTACCCCTCACCTGCGGTCATTCCTCACCAATCTCCAAAACGCCAAACGCTTGGCTTTGTCCTGGAGCCAAATCTGTATTTCTTCGACAAGGGGCTGCGCGTTATAAATTTTTGAACACACTCCTCTGCCAGCGGATCAACTACGTGGTTTGAGACAAAGGTTCGCGTCATTTTCGTTATCATCTCGTCCAACGTCATGTCGATCTGAATGTTGACCAACCCAAACTCTTCTCTCTGCTTATAGGTGTCTCCTTTTCGCTACACTAAACCGATACATCTCTAGTTTCAAGAAGCTTTCTACACCACTATCCGGGACGTCACACGACTGGTGAGGTTTCCAAAACCGATTAGCTTCGGTAGCTCCAGTTTTGCTGATATTAAAACCCACAACCACGCCATCGACCACGTCAATAGCTCCAGCCCTTGTGACCCACTCATGTCTGTCAATGAACGCATAGCGGCTCTCAATGCCCGCAACTCCCCATCCAAGCAATCCTCATCATACCCCTCCTCACTCACACCTAATTTAGGAGGGATCAGTGTCAAAGATAAAGCCGCCAGATTCGATGGAATCGGTGCGGCTCCTGTACCCAAGGGATCTTTCGGTTTAGGTGCTCCACCCGGTCTAAAGGAGAAGAAGAGTCACGAGCTTTACGGGAATCGAATTCCAAGTGTTGTGAAACCTGCTCCGACGGGGACAGGAAATGCCAGTCGGTCAAGTTCGACCAGTCGGGGGAGTTCACCGTCAGGAGGAGCTGGATTAGGCGCAGGAAGACCCTTGACGGAGGAAGCTGTGGAAGCGCTGGGAACGGCCGTGCCCGATTTACCAGCCGCCGTGGTGGATTCACATATTCATGCATCCCATGCGTTTCATAGTGTTCCTCCTTCCGAAGTGGATGATGCGAGTTCGTCTGTTGCTGCTGATATGGATGAATCGGAGGATACGTCTGTGAGAGGAGGTGGGGGAATGGAAGAAGAATCGGGAAGTCGGTCTCCGGCGTTGAGTACGGGGACGAATACGAATTCTACGATTTCGGATAGCGCGATGAGGGAAGCACCTCCAGTATTGTCTCCGGCTTCGTCGACTACGAATGTTGCGGGGATGTTCAGCTCGGTTCGTCCTTCAATGTCGAATGTCGCGACAAGGGCGTCGTCTTCCACTGTTCCTAGGACTTCCTCTGCTTTAGGTGTTGCATTCGAGGCAACTCCACCTACCAGTTTATCGAGCGAACATTCAGAGGATGTTGTTGCGACTATGGATGATATTCCAATGATAGTAGAGGAGCCATCCGTTGCACCATTACGGCTTTCGGCAAGATTGTTGGAAAGTTTGGATGTTTCTGGGGTGGGAGGCGGTCCCGCAAGTGAATCCGGACTTGCGACACCGAAATCGGTAATGGTGGAAACGGGTAGTGTTGCTGGTGGACAGATTGTGGATGAGGATATGAAGTTTGAAGGATCGGAAGATAATGTTCCACGAAATGATCATGAAGAAGCTGCAAGACCTATGACGGACTCTATGGATGTGGACGTTACTGATCTGGCTTCTGATGATGGTACGGGAGAAACGGGAGAGACGAGGGTCCAGCCTGAGTTGAGGATATCCGGGCCGGTGTTACCATTATCACAGTCGCACCTAAAGTCGTTGCAGTCTTCTGGTAGCTTCTCGGGATTGAGTGCATCGCCTTCGATGAGGTCCGGAATGGAGACTCCCAAATCGACGTATGTTGAAGATGGAGGAAGTGTGGATGGAAGAGAGAGAGAGGAGTTGGTTGATCGAGCTATGGAGAATGATGTTCATGAGGAGTATGATGACGCTGCTGCTGCTGAAGCTACTCTACCCGTGGAGGAGCTTTACACACCTTTGATTTCAAATCTCGAGATTGAAGATCGACAGCAGGGATCTGGTTCACCTATGCCTCAAAGTCCTGCTGTTTTGGCTTATGCGCAGGAAATTACTGGAGAATCAAAGGCTGCAGGAACAAAAGATGTTCATCTTGTTGTTCCTCCTCCGGGTGTGGACGGTACAGGAACATCAGAAGTTAGGACGCCTGTTGCAGGAGCTATTCAACTACCCGACGCTACAATTGCGGAGAAATTGACCCCGGATCCAATGATGACACCGACCAAGATTGAAGATGACAAGCAAAGAGTTTCCAGTGGTGTGCCGATTCCGGAATTGACATTGGACAAAGATGATCATGGTGCGGTTTGAATTTTTTTTTTCTTTCTCGATTTTTGGGTGTTTCATGCACCATTTTACTTTTCGTCTTATTCGTGATTGTAGAACCATCCGTGCTCATTCGCTTTTTCTTTTTTCTTTTTTCTGTTTCGAAAATTTCCACTCACACACCCACAAAACCCAACCACAAACGTGTAAACATGAAGATTATCGAAAAATTGAATGCAAATCGAATTTGACACTTGACGTGCCAGGTGACAGTCAGACGACCCCGGGAAGACGGATAAGGGTACCTAGTAGGGGATCTAACGATACGACACCCTCGTCATCTCGACGGGAATCTATGATTTCGTTACCTGACACCCCGGAGATCATACAGGCCTTTCCTTCTGTTCCTACGACCGCAAGCCTGGAAACGAAAGCGATAGGTACGATCCCGGAGATTGTTTCTACGTCTTACGAAGATAGGAGGTGTACTGTTGGGGGACCATTAAGCTCTGCACAGCAACGGGTGCTCAAGACACATGGCAAGTCAGCGTCTGGTTCGTTTTTGGAACCTACGACAGGGGGAGCGAGTGGAGTACTTCGACGCTCCGCTTCATCATCTAATGTGGGAGTGCAGCAGGTGAAGAAAAAGAAGAGCCAGAAGTTGGTACCTGGAGTGTGGATTGACGATGATACACCGTTTGATGAGGAGGATGAACCGGGATGGGCACGAATTGTGGTCAGCCGACAATCGTATCAGGCGTGAGATGCGATGGGGGATAGATAAAGTGTTTTTTTTTTCTGTTGCATCGCGGTTTGGTCGTGTTCAAATTAGGAATATTTTTTTTTTTGTCAAACAAAGGCCTAAGTTACACGGGAGGAGGGGAGAAAGTCGGGAACGCGGTCGACGGTAGACCCACTCCACGAAAAGGTCGAGAGCGGCGAAAGGGAGATCTGATAGTTAAATTGTGAGATTTGGTCCCTGAGAAGCCTCGTGCCCTTTGCCGGGATGAATTCAAAGTCCGAATTGTGAGCTTGACTGGTGCTCTTTCGTCCTTCTCTCCCTCACTTTGACTGTCGTTTTTTTCTACGCGATGGCACATTCAATTGGACATCGCCCAGAGATGAATCACCATCATCATCACCATTCTCACAGTGGGTCACATCCACCGTCAAGAATACATCAAAGTGCGTCTCAACAGCAGGCGCCGTACAGCAACAGTAATGTCAGTGGAGGAGGAGGGAGATTGGATAATGCAAGACATCTCCCTCCGCTCAGTCAGTCTGCTTATCCTCAGCATCCAAACACTTTACCTCCTCTCTCTCCTTTTTCTCATCGTCCTTATCCATCTGCTCCATCTTTCCCTCCTCCGCTCACGAGGCCTCAGCACCACCAACAGCCACAACAATCTCAATCTCAGTCTCAACCATCTCAACACTATTCAAATCACTGGGATCAAAGAAATGATCATCATCCGCCACCTCCGCAACAGCAGCAGCAGCAACAACAACAACAACAGCCTTCGAGAATACACAGATCCGATAGCACTTCTTCTACTCTTCCTCCTCCCTCTCACCCTTCAATCCCAGATCGATCAGTCTCTCAGCCTTCAGATCCTCCTCCTGCTCCTCCGCCACCCAGAGATACCGAAGATGGCATGCCACCTGCAAGCGATTTCGTCAAGAAGCTTTACAAGTGTGTCATTACATGCACTTTTCCGTTCAACTCATAAACTTTGCATTCAAATAGAATGCTCGATGATCAATCCTTCAGTCATGTCGTCTCTTGGGGCCCTCAAGGTGACTGCTTCGTCGTAAAAGTGCGTCGCCCGCTCTCTTTTTTTCAAAATTTACCATTCATTCAACTCCCCCTCTCACGCTCATATCTCATTCCACACTCCCTTGGGCCTTTCCATTTTAGGATATGACGGAATTCACAAAGGCTATCCTGCCTCGCATGTTCAAGCATTCAAATTTTGCGTCCTTTGTCAGGCAATTGAACAAGTACGATTTCCACAAAATTAAAAACAGTGACGACAATACTTTCGGCGATCAAGTAAGGGGTTCAAGGCCATAATCCGGGTCTAGACATTCCGCTGACCTCACTCTTTGTATTTTTCTAGAGCTGGACTTTCAAGCATCCAGACTTTAGACAGGATAACAGAGAAGCGCTCGAAAATATCAAGCGCAAAGTGCCGGCCCAACGCAAAGGAGCTCGAGGTTCCAATGTAGCTGCCGCATCCAACACCGCTAATAATCCAGGCTCGCCCGTGGATCCTTCTGTCTCAACACCTGTCTTGGCAGATACTACTATCGCGAATTTACAAGCTCAGGTCGATCGGCTCACACGATCTCATGATGAAGTCACACAGCAACTCCGGACTCTGGAGGGTAGTTATCAAAATGTCGTTCAGGAGCTGGTGCAGTTCCAAAAGGGTATGGCCGCTCAGGATGCGATAACTCAACAGCTTATCTCTTACTTTATTCAACTGGAAAATGGTCAGTCCCCAACCGTGTCTCCATTCTCTTGGGTCTCTCTGACTCCTTATTTTTTCCTCTTTCTCTCCTTTTTTGGTAATCAGGGAAACCTCCGATGGCGGACAAACTCAGTATGAACGCTTTTACCAGTGGACGATCCGCCTTTGATCAAATGGGCGGAACGCCAATTTCTGGTCTGAGCTTCAGTGGAAGTGCATCGTCTGTCGATTCCACCGCCACATTGGTCTCAAGCCTCAATGGATCTTCTCCGCCGGAGATGTCACCCACCGAGCGGTCGGCATTATCTCGCCAGGAATCTTTTGCTCGTTTGGAGGAGCTTCGTCGGTCAAGACTCGGTGCCGCGAATGCGGTGTCTGGTGCTCCACCACCTCCCTCTGCAGAACCTTCTTCCACATTACCCACGGATGTCGGAAATAATAATAATGTGCCTTTTGTCACGTCACTCAACCCTGCCGCCTCCCTTGCCGCCCGGCAGCAGCAACAAGCCCAAGCCGAGTATGATCGTCAAGCGCTTGAAGCTGCGGAGCAGTCCCGTCCTGCGGATTGGGCGTATGCACGACCCCAGGAAGAACCTACTACATCAGCAAATACCACCGAGATGCTCGAAGCCACAAATGCAGAAGCATCATATCATGGACCGAATCCATCAGCTGGATTACCTCCACCTGTTGACACAACCATTCGAGCTCGCCGAGTTGGTCCCACGATTGTACCTGGATGGGCGGTTCCTCCTCGCGTGTTGCTTGTAGATGATGATCTTGTCAGCAGGAAGTTGTTCTCGAGGTTTTTGCAGGTTGGTGGGTGTACGATTGATGTTGCGGTCGATGGTATTGGTGCTGTGAATAAGATGAATTTGGAAAAGTATGACCTTGTGCTTATGGTGAGTCACTTTGGTGGATTTGGTGGACTTTGGTGCTGATTTGTTTGGTGTAGGATATTGTTATGCCAAAATTGGATGGTGTTGCTGCAACGTCGTTGATTCGACAATTTGATCATATGACCCCTATTATTTCCATGACGAGTAATTCAAAGCCGAATGAAGTATTGACATATATTTCGAGTGGTATGTACCTTGACGCCATTGATCATGATATGTGAGCTCAAGGTCGTACTTGTAGGCATGAATGATATTCTACCGAAACCATTCACAAAGGAAAATCTATTCACCATGCTCGAGGTATGTTATCCACGCAAGGTCCAGACCCAGCATCTAGAACTTACATGCCTTTTTACGCTTCATCTAGAAACATCTAGACCATCTTAAACAACAAATGTCTAAACCATCCTTTGATCCGTCTGATCCATCCTCGAGCAAACAGTTGTTGAATGGGATGACAGAAGATCAGTATTCGACCATGATGTTGCATAACCTTTTGGGAGGTAATGCTGGTGTGACGGATGCATTTGATGGTGTCGTGATTGGAACAGATGCAATGGGGAATACACTCAAGAGAGGATTGGAGGAGGTTGATGATGATGGGACAACTGGCAAGAGGGGAAGATTCGAAGTGCTG
>WSTZ01000058.1:0-14718 GCA_019632295.1 Tulasnella sp. 418
TGTTTTGATGTCTCGCGTAGAAATGAAACCGTGTGAGACGTGATTACGAGTTTGGCTGAGAAGGGTGGATTATTTTGTCACTTCCCGTCGACGTTCCAAGCTACCACATTCGTCCCTCGTTATCCGCCATTCATCGTCTATCTGGAGATGATTGCCGATGATGAAAGCGATGAGCCAAGATTCAGCATTCAAAGAACAACGACGACAACCACCACCACCATATCAGGATCTAAGCGACGTTCCGTGAATAGACATAAACGCTTCTCTTCCACGTCGGATTCATTCTCTTCTTTACCAGAATATCAGAGGGTTCCCGCTGTCACGTTGAAACCGGAGAAATGGAAGGGAATTGAGGGAGATGATGAAGCAGAGGATGAACCTCCGGGATATCCAGGGAATACCCATTCACCAGAGCAAGAAGAGGAACGAGATATGGTCAGAGATTCTCTTGTTGTATTGCCTCGTCGGGCTGCATCCACGTCTGGCAAACGACGTCTCGTTTCTCATCGGCGCTCATTTTCAGGACCCTCGAGGGACAGATTGGATGAATTATTGGAACGAAGTGTACGCGCATTGGAGACATCCAACGCGTTATTGGCTTCTTCGATATCCACTCATTCTTCTCTTGCTGCGGTATTGGCTGACAATTCCTTTGACCGCACCGTGGACGCTCAAATTCGATTCTTGACTGGCAGTGTAGGACCTGTTGCGGATGCTCGTGAATCTGGGATGGAAGAGGTGTTGAAGGGTGTATCTGGACTTATCATGGATGATGAAGATGACAATTTCTCGATAAGTAGGAGTCTGCCCGCACATGACCACCTGCAACGGCACCGCACTTCATCCCCAAGAGTCACAAAGAACTCCGGCAATCGACGCCGACTACGACTTAGCGCTGATGGAGAACGTCCAAGGTCTCCACCTCCTAGAGCCCTTACTCAATACGTCAGCATAGAGTCAGAGAATGGGTTTGCGTCCGAATCCACCTCCACTCAGGATGCTATATATCTACCCTCGACTATGGGTCTTCGCTCTGCTTCCCATATCTCCGAATTCTCGCCCTCCCCTCTCCCTTCACCTACGATATACTCTTCACCTACGATATCCTCCGCTTACAAGTCCACTCCGGACCTCAGAAGCACAACGCCACAGTCCAGCACAGCCGCCTACCACATGTTGTCGTCCATAGCGACGCGTTCCCGGGATCTTTCTCCGGTACATAGTGCAGCTCGTGGAGCCCTTCAGACTTCACCACGCATCCAGAATTTCAGGAGACACCCGTCCGATAACAGATGGTCTTCGCGAGGTGCGGACCCTGAGCTAGATCAAAACCATCCGTCTTTGGTTCCTTCATCCTTACCTTCATCTTCCACCATGATCATGCCCCCTCCACCGTCCTCCGAAGCATCTTCACCGACATCCTCGATTTGGACATGTCGTCGACCTCAATCTGTTAATTCTCATGCAAGACTATCCGAATTGGATTTGCGCACTCCAATAGGGTCCCCAAGACTTCCTCCGCCACTCGCTGATGACCACAGGTTTGCGTTGGAGCAAGACGCTCCAGCTGATTCAGCAGACAAGGAAAATATGAAAACAGTCGAGACGCTCCGCAAGATTCTTGCAAAGCAATCTTCACAAATTCAACTCCCTCTTTCGGAGGTAGCCAACGGAAAACAACGTGCACACGGGGAACGACCCTCGGTGACAACATCACCCTCTCGATCATCAGCTAGTTCTCTCAACTTCAGGCATCCGGCGTTGATGGTTATCAGTCCACCATCGCTTTCGGGGCCTATCGTCTATCGAGGTGAAAAGACTTGGGATCTTTCGCCTGTACCGTATGTCTCTGATGAGACCGGTTCATCTACCACTTCCACTACCACCAACACGGCATCACCACGATGGCGTAAATCTGCGCTAAAGAGTTCTTCCACTGGCTTCGGTTCCGGAAGGACTTCACCTGTTTCGTCCAGTGGACGATCTACTCCAAGGGTGTCATTTTCACCTTTACCACCTAAACACCAATCGGATGGAAGTCTCAAAGCGAGACGATCCAAGAGTGCCAAGAAGAGGCGTTTAAAGAAGGGTTCGGATGATGAAGATACCGGTGTATGGAAGTGGTGGTCGGACTGGCTGCTGGGTGAACCAGCTAAAGTGGGGGGAGGCATTAGGCGAAGTCCTTCGTTCGCGGGTTCTTCGCTAACCCGAGAAGAAGCTGGGATGGGAAGAGTTTGGGGTGGTGGTTTGGATTCGTGGCAGGTGTGAATTGGTTGTATCATTGACAATATGCATCACGGTCGTTGCTTTTTTTTTCTTTTCCTTTCCATGTAGTGCAGGTTTTTCAGGCATGCTCTCCCACATTCCTTGTTTTTTTCCTCTCTTATTTTTCTTTCTCACTTGGATCAGCTCTACATACAGTTATTCTATCTCTTAGCATCTCATCTTCAACAAGCAATTTAGGCACATAGGTTTTGAATGAACACTGCTTTCCGTCATGATCAATCTGCGAAGGGCCCCTTTATTCAGGAACAAAAATTTTCGGGTACCTTTTGTGGGGGTGTACGGTTTCTCGAAAACAGCGATCGAACAACAATTTCCAAACACCGCTTTGCGTTATTTTTCTTGTTCACCGCCAAGGTCTCACTCCCGACGACATCGTACCAACCTGCACGTTAATTTCGTATTAAGGAACGTGCTGCGTACTGTGTTTCTCGGCAAGAAGACAATCTGCCACAGATAAGCGGACCATCGACGTGGCTACCATCCAATCATTCCACTCTTCTTCACTCCTTTTTTTAAGCAATATTCCCTCTGCAATATTCCCTCTCTTCAAAGTCAATCTTACGAATTGGAAGATCTTTGATCAATTTCATCACGATGCCTCGGCGGAAATTCACATCATTGATACGGCTAATAGTATTGGTCGTTGGGGTCGCGTTTATCACCTGGTGGCGTACATCTTTACAATTCAAGGAAGAACGCGATTTGGATCAACATCTCTCAAATGAAGAATTTCAATCTATGCTTTATAATTCTTCGTCATGGGATGAGAGAGCTGAACGGGTCAAAGCGGCTTTTTTACATGCGTATGGTGGATATGAGAGTGCTGCGTTTGGGTCGGATGAATTGTTACCGCTTTCCGAGGAGGGATCTAATAGGTGCGTTAGGGTGGTCGTGTGACCTTTGGTTCTGTGAATCTAATACCGTTTGTGAAAAAAAAAATTGGGCAGTTACAATGGATGGGGAGTATCGATTGTCGATTCTCTGGATACCATGATTCTCATGGGATTGGAACCACAATACACCAGGGCTCTAAGGCATGTTGAACGTATGAAAATGAATCAGTCGGTGAGTTTTTCGTACACCCGCATGTAGTCTTTTTCCCCTCGGAAAGCCACATCCGAATTTTTTTTTTTTTGCTTTGAGGTTGACACGTGGTGTTCAAGGATATAGATGTACCCGTGTTCGAGACGAGTATTCGATATTTGGGAGGATTGCTTGGAGCTTATACACTCACCTCGGAGAAAGTGTTTTTGGAGAAAGCGGATGAGTTGGGTAGGATATTGTTGCCTGCGTTCAATACCCCTTATGGTATACCCTATTTTTGGGTAAATCCTGTACAGTGAGTGAAAAGTTTCATAAACTTGTGGTTTTTATTTTTATTTACGTTTTTCTAGAAACACTACCAAGTTGGGACCGAAAGGGAGAGAATCGTTATTCTCGGAATTGGCGACGTTTCAACCGGAATTCAAGACATTGGCGAAATTAACGGGACGACAAGAATATTTAAAACCTGTAAAGTTGTTGGTTTTGTGATACTTTGGAGTAGCTGGCTGATTGAATATGGTTTGTAGATTGCACGTGTTCGTAAATTATTAAAAGAGCATCAAGGTTCAAATGGTCTATGGCCTACTAGGTGGGATCTTCAGGATGGTGTCCCTACTAATAGTGAGTTACTTATGGTCTCCACTATGTGTAGTCTTGTTCATGTTTGTGAATTATCATAGAGGAATTGGCTTGCGGAGGGACTTCGGATAGTGCTGTTAGTATTTTCTTTATAAAACTCCTCACGTGATACTGAATTATAGTCGTGTTTTAGTACGAGTACCTCCTCAAGACCTGGCTCTCTGATCCCACCGAAGTGGAATTCCGGGATATGTGTGAGTTCATCCCAAGCTTGCTTGATCGCGAGTGCTTGACGTGATTCATCGACAGATATCCGAGCTGCCAACGGTTTGATCTCCAACATGATGTATCTCTCGCCAAACAGGAACCTCGTCTACGTGACAGACTTGCCGAACGGTATCTTCCCATCGTACAAGCTGGAGCACTTGTCTTGCAGTCTACCGGGCATACTTGCTCATGGTGTAAAAACGCTTGGTTCCGCGTTGACGGCCCGCGAACAAAAGTTGCATATGTGGGCAGCTCAGGGGATTGCAACAACATGCTGGACCATTGCGGCTGATCAGGTCACAGGTCTCAGTCCGGATGAAATCGTGTTTTCTCGGCCCCGTGGACCAGCGAAAGAGAATGTCGACGGCAAACAGGGTCTATGGATCGATGCTGTGCAGAAGTGGGAGAAACGGAATGGAAGAGGATGGTTGGGTAATTCCGGACAGGGTAGTGCGTTACCTCCAGGATTGGCAGGCTCTCCACCGACGCAACTAGCCAACGAACGTGACTACTGGTTACGAAAGCCAGGATATGAGCTACGACCTGAGGTGAGGCTAGCCCTTTTTTTTTCTTCTCCGGTCCTCTCGTTTTGCTTGCTTACATGGTGCTTTTGCTGTTATAGACGATAGAAAGTCTTTACTTTGTGTGGAAGGCAACCGGTGAAGAAAAGTGGCGTGAAAAGGGCTGGGATATATGCAACGCCTTGGACGCGCATACAAAGACACCTTTTGCCTACTCTACCATTCGACGAGTGGATATTTTACCTATCCGATGGATGGATGTGATGCCCAGGTGAGACTAAGAAAGTTGTTTAGGTTCAACCATGTGAAACTAACTTTTGCCTTATAGTTGGTTCCTTGCTGAAACTCTCAAATACTGCTTCTTGATTGCATCCGACGCGGACCTTGCACCAGCAGACAAATACCTGCTCAATACAGAGGCGCATTTCCTACCTCGATTCAGTTCGTAGAGTACGGATTGAACAAAATCGTTATGATATCACCAGTTCAGCGAAAGGATTGGGATGTTGCCTTGTCAGATTTCTCGAGGTCCTCGAGACATGATAACGCAGGGAGTAATGGGGATTAGCAGGCGAGCGTCTATACGCTAAACGTCGCATAGAACTTTAGTATATGATCCTAATAATCTAATACCCATTCTGAAGGAGCAGAAAATGCGTGGAGTCGATCCCCGACTGCCTTGACAGTATCATCATCTACATTTGCTACGGCGACCCGGATCCATCGATCGTATATTCCTGTGTCCACGCCTTCGAAACCTCCCACAAAGAAAGTTGCCGGAAGGAAAAGAACCCCGACATCTTCAACCAGTCGCTTACAGACCTCCTCCGAAGTTACGTTTTTGAATGGATGGCGGACGAATGCAAAGTAGCCTCCGGCAGCACCTATTTTCCAGGTAGGAGGAAGTACTGATCGGAAAAGTTCTTGTCTGTTTTGAAGTGCCTGGGCATTTGACCGGACGAACGAACGGAGAGAAGGTAGTGTCTGGACCAGTGCGGTCTGAATTGGGCTTGGCGGACATATCTACCCCATTCCGTAGTAAGGATCGGGTTCACTTCAAATTCTCCAGGTATCTCACCTGAAGGCAATCCAGGACCGTCGTCACCTGAGCCAAGACATCTGGAGAAGCAATTACGGCTCCCAATCGGTGTCCAGGAACGCAGTAGCTCTTCGAGAAGGAGAATAACTGGATGACAGTATCGCGCCAGTCCCAGTTTTCTACCTTTTTGAAGAGGTCGTGTGGAATACCATCAAGCACAAAATCTCTGTATGTCTCATCAATCACCAGTGCGATTGAGTTTTCCCTAGCGAGTTCCGCAAAGGACCTGATAAGTGCAGGAGGGTATATGGCACCTGTCTTTGTGGAGATGTTAATGAGGAAAATGCTACCTGTCAAGTGAAGAGACAAACTGGGTTATTTGGGGAAACCAGAACTATCGCTTTAGTCCTCGATGAGATCAAGGGTCTGCACTTTGCGACAGAGGGTATAAAGGCGTCTTCGGGTAACAAAGGCAGAGGAACGACTTTGATCCCTTGCATCTGCAGAGTCATCCTTGTGACGTTAGACTACATGACGTTGATGGTATGGAGAACCTACTGGTGGTTGAAGTACCTAGTGAGATAGTGGTAATTACTGGAGTCTCCTTTGCTTGAGTGAACGAGCGACATACCAGGGCATTGGTAGTATAGCCTCATCACCTGGATCCGCTAATGCGAGCATGGTACAAGCAAAAGCCATATTACAGCCGACTGTAAGCCCGATATCATTGGGGGAAATATTGGTTCCAGGGCCATAAGTAGCCAGCATTTCTTCCGCTAACGCTTGACGTAATTCACTTAGCCCTAAAATTTTGGTGTAGCCCGCACATTCTGAAGATTGAGCAGCTCTTCCTAGGGCGTCTAGTAGTTCTTTGGGCGGCGGAGTGCCAGGAACCCCTTGGGATAGATTCAGGAGAGGTCCTCTGGAACAATCATAATTAGCAGCCCACTGTTGCGCCAGGGGAACGCTATAAAATATTAGTAAGTTCCACCAAAATTTTCAATCACAGCTTACGGCGGCAGCGTTATATTCGCGACAGTCTTGGAAAGCATCATTTTGACTGGGTAAATGACAAACCCAACATTGAAACTACCACATATAGAGATAGAACTGTGGGAGATTCTATCATTCCGTTCTGGGCCGCATTAGGCGTATAAAGCACCCAACCACATCCACACAGAGCGCGCAGTACGATGGCCCCGCAATCACAAGCAGTGGCTCTTTTGGCGAAAGCTGAGAAAAAGGCCAGCGCTAGCGTCGGCTGGTTTAGCTCGGCGAACACCAAGTATGAAGAAGCAGGTCCGTTATTGATCCCCCTGATGGAGAATAGCCACTTAATGACACCTTCTCTGTTACTCGCTGCTTATTTTTTTTACCGTGAAACTGAACGTCTTTTATGTTTCGGATCTTCATTTAGGCGACTTATATCAGCAGGCAGCCAATCACTTTAAGCTCGATAAGCTCTACAAGGAAAGCGGAGATGCGTTCATGAAAGAAGCGGAATGCAGAGTGAACGCTGGTGAAAAGGATGAAGCTGCTAATGCATACTGGAATGCAGCCAAGTCATACAAGAAACAATACCCTGATTGTAAGTGATAAACCCGTCTCCGAGGATATCAAGTGGATATATTATTCTCTACTGTAGTGGCTGTCAAGGCCTTAGAAGCTACCATCACCAATCTCACCGCCCAAGGAAGGTTCAGGCAGGCTGCAGACCGAGAAAAGGAGATTGGTCAGATTTACCTCCAAGTAGGTCACGGTTCAAGCTCTGGTGTCGGTCAACGTACAGAACATTGTTTACCAAATTCTAGGAAATGCAAGATATAAGTAAGGCGTGTGATTGCTTCTTGAGGGCTGGTGAATGGTATGCCCAGGAGGACGCTAATGCGTAAGGCCATCACGTTGAACCGTGACAGACTTCTAATTAATACGTCATACTTTCAGAACCGCAAATGCTTGCTACAAGGATGCGGCAGATCTTCTCGCTGAGCTTGACAGATTCGTCGAGGCCATCAAACTTTATGAGAAAGTAGCAGATTATTCTCTGACCTCGGCTCTGACGAAGTACAGCGTAAAGGAATATTGGCTCCGCAGCGGATTGTGCGCTCTTGCTCTTCAGGTAAGAGTTTCACATTCGCTCAGCAACATTGCTCATAGGTTCAATAGGACCCAGTTGGTGCTCGCCGTAATTTTGACAATTACTCTAGACAAGACGTGACATACCCATCCACCCGAGAGGCCAAGTTCGTTAGAGCACTTATAGAGGCTATTGAAGCTGGTGATGAACAAGCCTTTACTCAAGCGGTCGTCGAATTTGATCAAGTAAGATCTCTATGACATCCTAATATGGCATGTGCTGATTTGTTATTGTAATTAGATTACGAAGTTGGATAACTGGAAGACCAGTGTACTGCTGAAGATCAAGAAGGGCATCCAGGAAGATCCCGGGCTCACATAAAGTTGTGCATAGGAAGTTGCAATAAGATATGAGCTTCAGGGAAACTCAATCTACTCAGGACTAGTTGTACTATTTTTCCTAAAGCTCGTACTGTCATTCCAAATCCAATTATATCGAATCCATCGTAATCCTGGCTTAGCTGAGTTGAATCGATACTTGTCCCCAACATCGGGCTTCCATAAGTTCGGATGATGACCTGATTTTCGCTTTCGAGAGGAGCCCAGAGCTGCTAGGGACGGGATGTTGAAAACCCACGATAATCACGCAAACAACCCGGAACTTAATCCAAGCGATCTGTAGCAATTGAACATTATAATCAATCACTACATGGCTGTGCTTGCCATGTTATACACATGACGGTTCCGACTCCGCTTTGGACAAGAAACTGCCATCTATGAGACCAATGGGGTTTACCTATGGGTCAATCTTTTCCTCAACGGCCGGCCATTCAAGTTAGGGCTATGTTCACCTCATCTTCCGGATGCATGGAAGAAACTGGTCTCAAGCACGCAGGGTCGCCGCTCTATAAGCGAACATCGTAACTTACACCTGAGCCGTAATCGTTTATCAGTAAACACAAGCGGTTTCAATTACATAAGTGGGCTTCATATAAATTTACTAGAAATTCCGTGATTCGAGTAGGGAAAACCCTCCAATCGATGGCTGAGATTTATACTATTCCCTATGCGAGGCAATAGAGCTAGCCGCAGCATCCAGCGGTATTAACCCTGTCTCTCGCCAAAGGTAAATACAATGAGGAGGAAACATCGTATAGGCGACCTACCAACGCAGTTGCGTATATGGAACTTCAGACTGGTCCCCACAGTATCTTATCTCTTTCTCTCCGATTGACCAAATACTGCGAATGCTGCTATCAAACATACTTGTATTTCTCGCCATTGTATCTTCTGCAAGGGCAGGAAACAGTAAGATTGGTGTCTTGTTAGCTTTCTTAAACTGGCTGTACTGACATTTCATCGGTCGAAATGGAAGAACCTGTTCATCGGTGATCTGCTGCAAGGGCACTCGGTAAGATCGGTATCTTGTTAACTTTATTTCTTGTTTTCGCTTAAATTGGTTATACAGTCAGGTCATTACTCAAAGATGCAAGCTTAGAAGAATGTCCGGAAGATAAAAAAATGCCTATACATGAAGACGCTTTCACAACATTTAGAGGTTTTCCTGTAATAGGAATGGGGGACAGGAGCTACGTGTATCAAGTCCGTCCTAGCAATTGAACTCATCCGATGCACATCTACTAACGAGCCATGCGCATATAGGCTAAGCTCTTTGCTGTGGGATTCGTTCATTGCGTCTACAAGATCGATAGTAAACTCGGAAAAAAATATGACGGTTGGTTTGTCTTCACGGGAAGGGGCCAAGCAATGATTGACCTAAATAAGATGTTGGCTATTTCTGACGTGAGAACAGGCCGCTTTCAAGATTTTAATGCCGTTACTGAATGTCGAATACCTCTTAGAGACTATTGGAATATGGTTCTTTCGGGGTGGGACACTACAAATGGGTCCTCACTCCCCCACACGGGGACGACCTGCGGTTCTCTGGATTGGGTGGTACAGGCCTTTGGAAGAGTTATATATCCAAGGAGATTATAGCAGAGGATACATCAGAGCGTACGCGACTACGTTGCTTCATCCTTGGGCTTTGATACTAACATTATGACGCAGCTGTGAAGATCACGAGGTGCAAGCAGTATTTCCGGGATAACATCTACAAGGTGGAGAAGTTAATTTCCGAGCTGCAATATAGGAGCAAGGCCAGATTTGATCCCAAAATCTACTTCAACGCTATTCTGTTTAAGGACTCCTTAAATTGGATTTCGCTCAATCCTAATTACGTCAAGTTCGGGGACACATATCCGACTAGGGAAGAGGACATTGTTAGATGGACCGAAAACGATCTCTCATTGCGCTCAGATTTTCCTTTGAAGGATGGTGAAAACAGTCGTGGATGGTGCGGTCACCGTCGCCTGCGCAAATTTCCATACAAACTTGAACCATAGTCCTTGTACTAGAATCTATTAATTCTATGACTCTTTGGCCTCGTACAGACATCAGTGTATAGACAGGTCTCCATCGGGTTTCAGCTTGAGGTGACGATAGCTTTACCAAAAAGTAATTTCGGAGGGTATAGTAGGAGCTAGCGATCATGATTCAATAGGTAGCCCTTGAACCTCGATCCTCAACGTAGAGACAAAGGTTTGCAACTCAACCCAAATAGCGAGAATGCCGGAAATCAATCCACTCGTTCGCAAAAATCTTTAATCGCCGTATACTAAGGGTCACGTTATAAGTGTCTGGTTCAATGTGTTCTATGGACTAAAGCAGGGGGCAAATTCTGTTATCACCCGTACCCAACACCCCCCTCTTTTCTTTCATTCGATCAACTCATAAACACCTTTTTGTCAAATCACGCACAATATCCAAAACGCCATCCACTGAATGCCACTATACGACCTAACTTCAGCTATGACTTTATAAATACCTCACTAATCCGGTTTTCAAATCATTTCGTGCGTTCAGATCGATGAAATGACGTTGGATCAGACGTACTATGTCTACAGCGGGGCTTCGTCAATAGCAGTGTCAAGGTGATAAATTAAGTCAGGCACCACCAAATTCTGGTAGGTCCGGATTTGTCATTTGAAATGACACGAGAAGGGAGATGATTATATCAAAAGCCTTGCACTGTGCAGTGCACTGTCACTGAATAGCTCGGGCCCGCTCTTGTTCAACAATAATAGTTGCCACAGAAGCTTCAGGAGTCATCGAATTGCCTATACCAAGATCGTAGAGCTTGAGACCTCAGCAATTTCATGAGATTCTCGTAAATCGGTCCTATTCTATGGCGCATACATCACCATTCATCGTTCAACGCAACATACGGGGCGAATTCTTAGCTATTGAAAAGCTGCTACCGGGGCGGCAAATATTTGTTTTGGTGACAGCCAGTCCAGTAGATTCCATTTATATATAGCGGGGTGGAGGTAAAAATTGAAATCATGTGAAAACACTTCGCTACGTCCGTAATTCCGTGACTCCGCAACTCCGCCAGACCCCAAAATGTATGGGGGTTCCTCTGTGCATTCTATGTGCAGGGGACGGGTGGTCTCCCGACCTTTTTTGCTGTCGGTCCATTTTATGCTCGTCGGCTGCCTAGTCAGTTACATGTATATACCTAACAATGAATGATAATAGTTCAATGCCTGTGTATTACTTGGAGTGAAGCAATCAAGCTGAGGAAAGATCGGTAGTGCATCGACGTCGAAGGCTTCAGGGTGCAAAAGGGTCGAGGTTGCCATTTTGCCCTTCACCGCGGCGCACGTCTCCAAGCCAGCTTCATAGACAGATTTGTTGAGGTCAGAGATGCAGCTCAGCAAAGGTTCTATCCCTTTCACTTGGACATGCCTCCGATAGTCGCGTCGTATGTCATTTCTGCCTAACGACCTTCGTCTCCCAAACTATGCATCATATCACCAATTGAACTCTTTTGAATGAACAGATCGTATGCGCTCTGATAGCTTTCATGCTCGCTTTTGAAGGGAATTTTGAAAGTTGGGGAGAGTTTATGTAGGGCTAAGAGAGCTATGGCTTAAGATGATGGCATGTGAGTAGGGGAGCCAGTCCAATGTAGTCTCGCATTCGCGTATTGACGTATCTCGATCGTTCAATATTGTCAGCTCCCTCGATGTCTTTGTCTTGCGTTCCTCAGCCACAGAACTCATCACCCCGCAGATACGCCTGTTTCAAAGACAACTGGCACGCTTCTGTGAATAAATGTAATCACTGAGATCTGATATCTTGGCGCATAGCTAAACCTCGTGAGTGATTGGATACAATAATGTAAACTAGCATTAATTCTGAATTCAGTTTCTTGCTTCATTCCCATCGCTACCATTCTTTGCCAGTCCAGCTCCCCTCCAACAATTACTTTACTAACGTAAGCTTTAGTCCAAATACGAGATGTGTGGCTACGATAGTCCTATTACTCGATGCATTTGACCAGACAAACTCCGTTTTTCTCGGTGGTCGAGTGATATTGAAATCTTGCGTCACGGGAATGGCGGGATTGCGATAAGGATGACCATATGGTAGCCGGTATACTGGTTGATGACCGTGATCCAGCGAAGGAGTAATCGAAGGACTTAGTGATCCCGGCCGCGGTATGGGACAAACTTCGTGAACAGATCTTCTGTCATCATGACATACAAAGGAGCCAAAAAGTACAAAAATCAATACAAAACTGACTGAGCGTGTGAGTTTCCGCTCCTTGAGGAACTGGATTAGTAATGCAATGACCACTATTTTTCTCTTGCACGTCGTCATCACCGCAAAACCACATCCGATCTACACGGAGAACAGATCAATCCACTTACCCCATTTTGCTTTATTCCAGGTAATATCGGGGGCTAGCGCAGTAAGGTCATCTTCTTATAAGCGCCGAAGTTACTTTTTCCTATGCAGTTCAACAGTTCCCAGGGGTCATAAAACGGGCCATTCCAAGGATGATTCAGTCTATATATATCTGACATTCCAAGTACTCTCCTCCAACCTAAGCTTGGTCAACACCAATGGTTTCTAAGAAGCTCTTGATTCGCAATGGCACCATCGTCACTTGCTCTTCAACCCCACCTCATCAAGGTTCTTTCTTCAAAGCGGACCTCTTAGTGGAAAATGGCATCATTAGCAAGATTGAGAAGGATATCAGTTTAGGAGGTGCAGAAGACGTTGAGGTGATCGATGCTAGCGACCAGCTCGTTATTCCCGGATTCGTTGACACTCACAGGTGGGGACCAATTCTCTATCTATTGCTCCGCGCTTAACAACAAACACTAGGCATGTCTGGGAGGGCGCATACAAGTGGATGGGCGATTGGTCGCTGTATGAGTATGTCGGTTCTTATTAGACGTTACTGCGGTCTACCTAGCTAATGCTGTATGCCCTGACGTCAGATATGTCGCAAAATGCGTGGTGCAATTTACAAAGCATATCGAACCAGAAGACGCCTATATTTCTCAACTAATTGGCAATCTAGAGGCGCTCAGCGCAGGTACTTGCGTCGTAGTATTTTTAATACTAGTCTCTTGCTGACCATAGCGAAACTCTACATAGGAGTGACCTCAGTAGTCGATCATTGTCATCTCACGACTAGCGAAGCCGTGGCAGAATCACTGCTCGAGGCAACCAAGAAAAGCGGAATTCGTAGTTACTTTTGTTATGCAAGGTGAGCTAAATAGGTGTCGTTCTCTTTGTTGCCTAACCGTCTATTGAATTCAAGATGGGAAGAATTCCCAAATGGTAGCGGAAGAAAAGAGTGGCAAATGGCCCAAATAGACCGATTTGCAGCACAACTAAAAGGCTCAGAACGCATCACCCTCGGAGTAGGCATTGATGGAATGGGTGAACCCTTTTTCGACGAGCTCAAGAATGATATATTTCCACTTGCAGACAAGCATGGCATCGATGTTTTCTCAACACATTACGTTGGTGGACCCAACCTTCTCGGCGCCGGTGGTGCAAATGCATTCGCTTCAAGAGGACTTCTCGAGAACAAGAGTCTCTTATTCGTCCATGCTAATGCCTTGGAGCCTTCCGAGTATGAGGCGATCAAGAATTCCAACAGTGGCATTTCGGCTACACCGGAGATAGAGATGGCTATGGGCCATGGTGACGTGGTTGGCTTTGTCGCAGAGGATGCCGGAATGAGGGTGGGCCTAGGTGTGGACTGCGCAAGTGTCATCGGAGGTGATTTCTTCACGGTGATGAGGACGATGTTGGCATATCAACGTAGTCGCGAAAACGAGAAACATCTCCAACGAGGAGAAGTCCCTAGATATATCAAGAGAAAGGCTCAGGATGTTTTTCGCATGGCTACCCTTGGTGGAGCTCGTTCTATTCGACGGGAGAACGAGATTGGTAGCTTGGAAGTGGGAAAAAGAGCTGACATCGTACTTCTCGATTTAACTTCCCCAAGTATGTTGGGTGCAGACCGTGATCCATTCCAAGCAATTGTGATGCATGCAACGGTGAGTGCGCCTCTGCTCTTGTAATACTACTTATTGCTAATTCAATCTCAGGTCGCCGATATCAACAGGGTGATTGTTGGAGGGGAGATACTGGTGGACAGAAATCAACCAGCTCGTGACGGGGTTTTCACGAAGGTGAAATGGTCCGATCAGGTCATCAAGGTGCAAGAATCACTCGCTCGACTTCGCGCAAAGTTCAAAGATTGGGAGCGTGAGGAGGAGGAAACCTATGCCGGACTCATACAGGGATTAGGTGCTATAGGGCTAAAGATCGCTTCTGAATAGGAGTATGAACACAAGTAAAAAGGGCCCTGATATAGCATTCATGTAAAAGAGTATTTTGAATACTGAATTGTCACGTTTCCTGTGTACGACCAATGGAGGTTTTGGATCGATGGTCATGAGGGTGTAGAATGCTGACGTAATCATTCACATCAAACGCCCTGCCCGGCGCCCGCTGTTGATCAACTTATAATCT
>WSTZ01000058.1:20176-31248 GCA_019632295.1 Tulasnella sp. 418
CAACTCTGTACTTCCGCTCCTTCAACTCATTCAGTCCGTATTACTTCGCCTCGACCCGAGCTCAACGCTTCCCCATTCTCTGGTCACGCCTGTTTTGCCCCCTCTTTACTCGTTGCTTGCTTATTTGGATAGAGTTCGTACATCAGATCCTGCTCTGAAAGAGCTAGTCCGAGGTATTCTCAGGACTTGGGGCGGCTGTGTGAATGTTGATGAGGCTGTTGAGGGGTGGTGGGACGTCATTCAAAAGAGGGATGGATGGGGTGATGCAAACGAGCTACACTGGGAGGCTGTGGGAGAGCAAATTCGGCTATGTGAAGGACGGTATCGTTGTCTCCGTTGACCCTACTGCTGCCCATCCTTAACTGAGTGTTTTTGCTAGAGAACCTGAATCAATTGTCTTCCTCCAAGGCAATGAAGACATCGACTCTGATGATCTTCTTCAACTAAGACCGAATCCTGCCCACCTGATAGCTCTTCTCAAGTCCATAAAGAGAGACGATGTTAACAGTACGTTGTTGGTTCGTTCTCTGAATGAATACCAAGCTCTGCAGGCATTGGACAGCGACCCGTTCCGGTATGTCAAGGTTCGAACGAGAGTTTACTAAGTACTCATGTACCATCCATTCGAAGAACCATGCTTCATCTCAAGATTGTTATGGAAATGGTCGATCAGCTAGGATCCACAGCTTTGACACAACCCGAACATATCTTGACATTTGTGGCGGTTGTGCTCAAACCAAAGCCTTCGGCAGCACAGTCCGGAAAGCAGCATGTTAATCGGAGCAAGACCGGATTAGGCTTCGAAGACCTGAGGATTGTGGAAACGGAAGAGGAGGATGGAGATTCTGATGCTGACAGTGATGATGAAGGGCCTGATGATATGTTGGTCACGGCTCTCAATCTCCTCTTGGCAGTCCTAGAAGGTAAGCCTGCTCGTCCACCAGATGTCAATAGATATTGACGAGCATGCAGCCCATCCTTCATTGACTCCAATGAATACTCAGCTCCTGCAGGTGATCTCGGACTATCTGGAGCCACTCTCGCTTCATCAAGCGGATGCAGTTAGACCGTTAGCTCGAGAAGCTCGTCTTGTGTTAACAGCTCGCAAAGCTTCCACATCTGCTTCGGGTGCCTCAGCATCCACGCAACAGGACGATCCTCAAGCGTCTATTCAGGCCAAATATCAACAAGGACTTAAGCTTCTGCAAGATCCTTTACTTCCCGTCAGGGCGCATGGACTCGTGATCCTTCGCGAGATTGTGCTGTCTTTGCGGTCGGGTAAGACACCAACTACCACCAGTACGCTTGATCAAGCATTGGTGCCTTCTATTCTATCAATATTCCTACAAATGGTACAAGAAGACGATTCGTTCATTTTCCTGAACGCCGTCCAGGGCCTGGTAGCTATGGTCGATGTTCTAGGAAGAGAAATATTAAAAGGCCTGGTTGATGTCTATACGGGAGGTGCCGCAGAGGGTTCGTTGGCATACAGCCTAGAGAAGGCAGAACTGGACAAAAGGGTACGCGTAGGTGAAGCATTGGGTCAATCCATCCGCAAGTGTGGAGACGCACTTCCATCGTATGGTCAGTCCTCTGTTTGATTAACTGTTCACACAATTGACCCTTCGCAGCCAATATGATAATACCTCCCATTTTCAGAATGGTGCGCTCGACGCACTTACCTACTTCATTGCGGTCTTCTGCACTGTCACTTCTGGCCCAGTGTGTTGAGACTTCCAAGATGGCGGTTCTTCCGTGGTGTTCGGATCTTTGCGCTGGTATCCTTGACCTTCTTCAGCTAGAAAGTGTGACCACTTCGCAGACAAAACCCGATAAACAGAAGGCGTCCTCCAGCGAAGAAGACCCAAACTCGCCTCCGAAGGTCTCAAGCAAGTTCGATAGAGAGATCATGGATAAGCAGCCACTCTCGGTGGATCCAAAGTTGGCACCATTCCGAAGATCAGCCCTCCACTTCCTGTCTCTCCTCATTAAGTCAATAGTTGAAGATCGAGTCGAGGTCAATCCCTCACCAGATTTCGGACTTCGTCCTTCCACCTTCCGAGTAGCCAAATCGACAGCCTTGTCCGAGCCAGAGCTCATGCAAGGAGTTGACGAATATATGTCACAAGAGCTCGTCGGGCGGTTACGCCTCTTCTTGAGGTATATGAAGGCAACGGATGTTGATGACGTCGTTCGGGTTATGGCGATGGAGGTCTTAGAGCTCGTGGATAGCCTTCAAGGGTTGCCCCAGGGACTCGAATAGAGGGTGATCTCCGGGTCAACATGTCAGCGGTGGCCTTGAAGACGTCACAATGGTGCGATGCACCGGCTCGGCGAAAACGGACTTGGTTTCAATTTAAACCACCAAGCCTCAGTGTTTAGCATCTAAATATCCACCTTCCTGTATTGCTTTGGTAGAATCCAACAAGCTCTTGTTGATATATCCGCAACCCATTCTCAGCATCCATTTAAACGCAATTGAACAAAGAATAGTCGTCATCGACGTGTACTAACCTACAATGTGTCGCCTTCTCATCTATAAAGGAACCTCGCCTATACAACTCTCGCATGTATGTCAACATTAATAGTTCATATCACCACCTGCTTTAACTGATGAGATCTGATTGAACACGTTATCGATCCAGTTACTCACCCGTCCATCGCATTCAATCATCAATCAAGCATTTGACAGCCGGCTTCGACTTGATCTTCGGTCAGTCCTATTCCCTGTGATTAAAAGGCGATGCGCTTGACTGTTGCTGGCTATACATCAGACGACCGATCAATGGTGATGGGTTTGGCGTCGGTCAGTGGCTTGCTTTCCGCCTCATGGTGCGCCACTTAATCTACCCGCTTGACAGGCTGGTACGATTCTGTCGAAGATGAGGAGCTTGGAAGCCAACCATGCATTTTTAATTCCATAACGCCTGTGAGTATGCTGAGGTTACGGATGGTTCGACCTGCTCACAGTGTCGGCAAAGGCGTGGAATAATGCAAACTTGACAAGATTAGCCGAGAAAATCAAGTCGCCTCTAGTTTTGTGAGTATAGGCCCATTCGTTCTCGAGATGATCGAAATATCTGACGATATGAGACTGCAATAGCGCTCATGTTCGTGCTACAACAGCTGGATCGCTCTCCGAAGACAACTGTCATCCATGGCACTTCGACCGCCTCATGTTCATGCACAACGGGGGGATTGCGGATTTCCTGCTACTCAAGAAAAGGCTTCAGTTCTCATTACCGGACGAGCTGTATAACTTTCCACAGGGAAATACAGGCAAGAGTTTTACCCAAATGGCGTGACGGCCGGGTTGCTCATATCTTTTAATAGATTCCGAGTGGTCATTTGCACTCTTCCTTTCAATGGTAATAGACTTGACTGTTTCGCTCTAGTTTCATTGAGCCTGAATCGACTTCACATGTCCCAGCTTAAAGACCCACATGCGGAGAAATTCACACCGACCGAGTTACGGGAAGCTATGCTCGCGACAATCTCGACCTTGAATACCTGGGCCCGAGAAGCTGGTATCACCGAGGTGATTATTCCTTGCATTGTCTCTTAGAGGACTAGTATTGATCTTGAGCTCTCTAGCCGAGCTTGTTGAACTTTTGTGTTACAGATGGGCATACGGTTGTAGCTACTCGATATGTCTCCTCAAAGAAAGACGAAGCAGCATCATTGGTCCGTTAAACCGAGTCCCCCAGATCTCACCTAGGCTGATGATTGTTCTGGGGTCAGTACTATTCCTCAGGGACAACTTTTGATGAATATGCACCCGGCGGGCATTACCGAATGTCAAAATGTGACAAAAGAGAGAACATCATTATGATCGCCAGTGAACCACTCACATTCGAACAAGGTTAGCCTTAACCTGTATACACTTGCTTGGCCCAACTGATTCATTTCACTGTGTAGCGGATTGGATGGAGATTCCGACGAACACAATGATCGGTTTGTGCCCATAAACTCGCAGCGTTTCCGAGCCATTCTGACCCTTTAATTCAATTGATCAGTGGTCACTCCAAAGGTGAGAGTTGTGACCTTTATGGGGGAGACTTTGCCATTAAATGTTGTCTGTTTCAGATGAATCTCCTTCAAATCCCCATTATTGACGAGTTCCACGTTCCCCACTCAGCACAAGGGAACAAACGAGGTGTGGATTTCGCAGCTCAGAAGGGCCTCTTGAGTCCCAGCGTTGGGCCGAGAAGAGGCGCGGCTGGACCTCCTATTTCAATGAACAAAGCAAATGGAGTGGGTCCCGCCGGCGCGACAGACACGATCCAAGCCGAAGTCCCGGCTCATTAAACGCTTTTTGTAAATCCCTCTCATTGGTCGATTTTCCCTCTACCTCATTAAGGTAGAGCGAGAAGCTGTACTATTTGGAGTAATTCATTTTGCTTGTTACATTGGCCAAGAGGATTTAGATCAATATGAGGTGACTAGACTATCAAAAGGTGGAGAGTTGCGCAAGAAACCCAATTGAGTCAGAAACGGGAACGAATAGGAAAAGGTACCATAGAGATAGGTCATCGAGTATAGTAAGAATGAAAAGAGAAAACAAAAAAGAGAAGAGACTTCAAGAAAGAAAACCAAGAGAAAGTTGACGAAATACGAAGACAGTAAGGTATCATCATCATACTAATAAAGGTAAAAACGCATATTGTCCTTGGAGGAAGTTTATGAAAGACCAAGCTGCTCAAAGATTTCCATACCGGCACCTCCCGGTGCCGCACCTGAACCGTTACCTATGTGGTGAGTACCAGCAGGGCCAGGTCCAGGACCGCCGGTGGCCGTGATTTCGTCCAACGGATGCCAGATACCCTGGCTTGATAGCATTGAAGGTCCACCAAACCCTAGGCCGAACGAGGCAGCAATGCCTCCGATTCCAAGTGCATTCCCGACAACGCCGGTTGGATCGGTGAGCTCTTTGTCATCCTCATCATAAGACGCGGGAAGCGGTAGTGGTGCCGCGTGGCTGGGTATATGACCCCTCTTGCCACCTCCGATAACGCCAGCGCCTGTACCGTTCGCTGATTCGATCACCTCCGATATGGTAGGTTGGAATGTCGGATCGTAGAGGGATGTTTTTGAGAAGGGATAGAGTGGTACACCCACGTTGAGTGGTTGAGCTTGAGATGTCAGCCGAAGAATGTCACCCATAAGTCCCTGAAGAAGTTTTTCCTGTCGGACACCTATGGGAGAGACGGACCCGAATTCGAGCATAGCAAGCCTAAAGAATTCAAGTATGGTTTAGCTTTGTTGAGGAATGTAACCACGGTTGTCAAGGCTCACCTCATGAGGTTGATTTCACCCCAAATAGCGGCTTCTCCCGCTCGATCACCAATTTCAATTGCTCGTTTACAAAGTTGAACTAGTACGACTGCGGCGAGATACCAGCAAATCTAAAAAAAATGACCAATCAGAATTAGTAAACGTGAATATGACATGAATTAGAATACTAACCGTTACGAAAGGATGTAATCGCTTGATATCAAATGAAGTAGAAGTAATAAGATAATATGCGTTCAAGATGGCTCGAGCTGCTTCCAGGCATCTCGAGCTTGATGGGTCTTGGGGATCTGCAAAGTTGATGTACGGATTGTGTAAGGTGATAGTTGCCCTGTGAATTCACGTCTTTAGTTTATATACCCAAAGAAGCGAGCTTGATTCCACTTACGCATGAGGGATAATGTGAACCATGAACAAGTCGGTATCGAGAGCGGTGCCGTCAATATCCCCCTGGCCCAGCTTTCCCATACCTCCGTTATGCGTAACACCGAGACAGCTTTTCATTCCGGCGGGAAGATTTGCCAAAAACTCCACTGCCACCAATCTATCGAGGCCTCTAAAGCCGGCGGCCATGCGGGGGTCTGGTCTATAAGTACCAGTTGCACCACCTGATTGAGAATGGGTGTTTGACGAGGACGACATTGGCACAGGTGAGCGTGGCGCTCGAAGGTTCACCATTCGGCAGTTGTAATCGGTGACTTTACCCCATAGCATGCATGCTTTGATGAATAGGATGAAAGGATCACTATACTGAGGTGAATGTCGAATCAAGAAGTTCTCCGTTGCAAGGTCTTGTGGATTCGACGGGACGGGATTCTTTATGGGGTAATTAGACTCTTTTTCTAGAGTTGTTACGGCAGAAAAGGTACTCACTTCTTGCTCAAAATCTATCCGCCGCAGTGGAAGCTCGGTACCAATATCTCTCTCGTCGATCGCATGTGGCCAACCTCCGACACTGACAATACGATCAAATGCAACACACATCCACCACGCTCGTCTCCTTTGTTCCAAGTCAGTTGGATTCCTTGGTGGAGCGAGGTAAGGAGATGCCGCTGAATGGTTCGGATGAGTCCCGGGGAAATTCAACCTGACGACCAAGTTTCAGGGGATTAGTTAGAGCCCAACTTAGACGGGGTTTTTTTTGTTATCAGGGTAATGAGAACTCACCCCAATGGAATGGACACTCGGATCAAGAAGCCAGCATGAGACCATACTTCTACCCACCTACCCTCAGCATAGAACCACCAAGAGAGTACAATACAAGCCAAGAGAACGGAGAATATGTTCTGCCCCGTTGCGATTGTCTGGTCAATGTAATGTCTTGTTTTTGCTGCGTGGAATTCTGCGAAGCGGTCTCTACTTCCGTTTTTGACATCTCGAGAGGCAAGTGTCCAACGACTTGCACTTGCGCAGATTGCATGCAACAGTGCTGGATGTGGAAAATCGGGGTGAGTTGGAGGTAGGGTCATTGCTAGGTGAAATGTGGGTCGATGAAGGATACGTGAAGCGCAGGTATCCCTGGTGAAGTATAATGTCACCCTAGGAAACACAAAGTTAGTTTATCCCCAACCTAAGGGTAACAAGCGACCTACAAATGGTTGAGCAATCTCGGCTCAGGTAAATCGGGGTTCCATCCTGAAACAATAAGATCGTATGGTGTTACATAGGGAGAGTTATTGTTGCTTGTTCCAAAGTAGTGCCCGTTATGGAGTAGTTCACTATCAACATCGATGTCGACATTGCCAGCAATTTTTCTATGGGAGTTGCCGTTGCTCAAGTTTAGGGAATAGTTGTCCGCCCCCAGATTGGTACCTGAATGTAAAAACCCTACTTCGCCAAGCTGACGGCTGCCATTTGCCGCAGGCGAACCAGTCAACCCTGACGAAGAATTCGGTGGGGAAGGTGCAGAAGAGAGACCTGATGTGGGGCGAGCTGGAATTTGATGATGTTGCTGGTTCGCAGTAGGGGTGAAATCGTTTGGCGGGGTACCTTTGAATGGATGAAGGTGAATGTTTGAAAGGAGATGCTTTGGTGGTGATGAGAGACCAGAGCTAGATGCGGCTGTAGAAGAATGAGAGAGTCGATGATGGTGGGGACGGTTAGAGTTGGTGCTTGCGGAGACGCTTGTCGAAGTTGATGAGTCGTGCCTTGCGTGCTGATGAGAAGTCGAAGAAGCGCCAGCGAATGGGTTCTGAGCATCTTGTTCTTGTAGGGCGGCTGATAGCTTAACTTGAAGGTCAGCTGTTGAGATGGTTAGTATATGGTAGCCAATGAGTAAACGGTGGGCTCACCTATTTGGCTCTCAAGTAGCTTGATGCGCTCTACTGGGTTTTCGACATTCTCTGGAGTAAGAACCAAGCCTTCCATATGATCATACTGGCATAGAGGCTCTGTCGGATGAGAGAATCCAACAGGGGGAGGGACAGCGACTTGCGCTGTCCATTGCTTTACACAGGTACCGCAGTGAGGCTTATTGGCATCACATTTCTGAAGAATGAATGACTTAGAAATACCCCTTTTATTATGACGACGATGGAGACTCACCAATTTCCGTTTGCGACACTATTAACGAGTACGTCAATCTCGGTCTAAATGGCAATGAGGGATGCAACACACCTGCTTACAAGCCTGATTTCGTCGAAGTGCGGGACCTGTGGAAGAACTTGATGCTTTTGGCATTAGGAATAGTGGCGAATTGGGGGAGGGGGAGCGAAAGGATAATCTGTTTCCTCGTGGTTGACCTGGTTGTTATTTCAAAACGACAGATGGACTTCGGAGATGGCACGCTACAGGATGACGACAACAGGGACGGCCGTCGCATACATCAGCTCACAACCGTCTCCATCAATCGGTCATCCATCCGAACACTCACCAGCGACGTGCTTATCAAGATCAACCGTCTCTCGTAGTAATCGTGTGGAGGGCAAAAACAAAAATTGAGGATGCTATTTCTAATGGGCTGCTGGTCAAAAGGGAAATAACGGGGGCCTTCAATGTCCGTTTCTAATCCCGGATCCTGGTTTTGTGACCACGATTTCGAAGTGAGTGGACCCTTCATTCAAGGCCTGGTTTGAACATTTTACACGGCATACCTAACTAATGGAATACAAGTGATCGGTGGGTGGGAATCATCTTTTCGGCGCTACTGTGGAACAAACACCACTGGCACATCATCGCCTCCTGGCATCTCGGTCTTTGGTATCCTAAGGCGACGCGGCAACCGGATTTACAATCCTGTGCCTTGGGTCTCTCTTCCCAAATAAAGTAGTATTTTGGCAAACAACAGTCGGGGTCTCATATTCCCTTCAAGACTTTGATATTACAAACAACCACAAGGTACTCGTGCCATGAGAAAAATCGGAAGATCTAATTCTGGATTTCCTATAGTCTATTTGATTCCACCGCCTTGGTTCTTTAGCACTAGTCCCCTTGGAGAAGGATAATCAGGGCTGTTATCCTCAGGATAAAAAGGAACAAGTGACCTACTCATCAACCGTTTATTGATAGACCCTCAAGCTGGCGAAGTCCCAGTATGCGTCTCTGAATGCCGCCGGGTTCTTGTTTACAAAATCTATTTCACATCCAAATTTGTCAATTTGACGTATCGAGCAGTGTCATGCAGATACTAACCGACGCATGTTGATGGGCATGTCGAGGGATACACGTTACCAGCCCAATCACCGCCTGTGGTAAGCAAGTCATGAGTTAATGATGCACCACCGACGCAAAGGTGAATGTCTCACAAAGAGTCAAATTAATGATAATGTTGTTCGGTCCGAATTTGGAGTTGATGGGGCAGTTGTTGTTGACAAAGTTGGCATAAGGGGTTCCCCAGTTGCTGGTGTTGACGGTGGATGCTCCATTCTTCACGTCAGCAGGAACGTTGGCTTCGTTTCTGCCCCAGAACCAGACGTTAATCTTTGTGGAGGTTCTCTCCATAGCATACCTTGCAAGACAAGTCAATTACTTGTCTCGCTATTCGAAAAAATGACATACCAGCCTCCTCCGATGTTGTTGAAACCTGGTCCATAGCTGTTTGGTTTATTGTTGGCGACTCCACAACCAGCGTTTCTTCATTCGGGTATAAAGTGAGGATAAAAGCCGAATGGGAATATCAATGCACACTCACCCATTGACCTGCCAGAAACAATTGGTTGTTTGAAGGGCGCTATTGCACTTTATCAGTTATGCCCTCCTTTGTCAAATTACCCTGAACTATACCCAGTTTGAACCATGTTAGCCGCATTCATTGTGCACCCATCAGTCGTGTGAAGGGTCGAGTGATTAGGTGACTGATCATTGACACCTAGAAGGAGAGTTTAATGTGCTGTTTTGAAATTTTTATCAAGGGACGCACCTTCGATGATGTCGACTTCTCCGTTGTTTGGCCAGTCTTTAAAAGGAAGTGTCAGACAAGCCTCAATATGTAAGCATGTCAAAGTCATTACGAACTTGCACTAAAATTGGACAAATATGTTAGAAATAATTCGCCAATCGGATCAAGTATAAATATAACTTACCCGGTTGTCCAGAAAGCAGGCCAAGTACTTTAACATCAAACGTCAGAATTGATTAAGCTTCGAGGAGCGATTAGAAGCTTACGAGCATCCGACTGGCATATGTCTAACGTTGGCGACAATGACGTGGGTAGTCCATTGCTTGTTGGAAATAACACGGACGCTGTTACGACCTGGTCCACCTGCGTTCAAGGTGGTCTTGTAATCAGCGCGGATGATGAATGTATTTCCGTTCGCATAGGTAAGATTTTGAGCTACAGCCGTTGCCTGATCCACATAACTACAGAAAATTTGTCAGTTGCTTCAAGTGTATGTTAGGAGACTACACTCAGCAACTCACGTTACTCGTCCGTGGGTAGGATCAGGAATATTTTCGTGTCTGAAACCGCTGAGGAAGCTAGGGCCGATGAAAGTGTCCGAGACGCTGTATGTTGCTGCATTTACAGAGCTTGCTACAGCAACGAGACCAACGAAAGAGGAGAGCCAGGACGATGCAAGAGAGGAGAACATTGTGTTGACCAGTGAATCAACTAGGAGTCGATGAGATGCAATCCCTCGTCATTGCCGCCTATTTATGCCCCTACTATGCTTACTCTGTGGACGTCGACGGACGAAAGTTTAGCAGGATGTCCATTGCATTACCCGAGCTCAAAGGTCGGCGAATACTCTTCATAGGTCGCGATATTCGCCGACCTCTTCAAGAATGACATGACAGCTGCCATCTAGATAGGAAGATCTCTCTCGATTTGAGGTAGATCTAAATTTGTGCATATGTCGATCACATTTGGAGAGTTCACTGTACAATGTGAACAAGTTGTCGATCTCTGTACCGGTGTTTGACAGTGTCGGGAAATCCAAGGAACGGTGATAGAGGCCGCGTAAAAAGCTCGCGTCGGTCCACCGAAGTAATCACATACCGCGAAAACAAAGAAAGGAGGCCTCGATTGACAGCTGAGAGGCGGGAGAATCCCTATTCGGGTGTCGGGACTGACACCTGCCTCGTCGGGAAGAAGCATAGAAGCACCTTGAAGGTTTTTTTTCCACACGAAAAAACCATCTCAACTGTTGCTTGCACACTCGCTCATTGGCTGCAACGACAAGAGGAATACCGTCAAGTTCAGCCGAGATGGGCGAGGGGGAAGATGGAACTAATGGAGTAATTCGATAAGTTTCTCACGTTGTCTAGTTCGAGTAGGGACTACTTGCCATTTATCCCTGGTATTGACAGTGTCCGGCTATAGGTTCAGCAGCAGTGAGAAAAGG
>WSTZ01000058.1:40886-60353 GCA_019632295.1 Tulasnella sp. 418
GCGGTAATGGTATACAAGATTGAAATTGCAAGGCCCGGTGGGTAATGATCAGTGTCCACGGACTCAAGGATCCTCGCCTACCTTCCCCACATTTGTCATTCTCCACTTTCGTTATGGTTCTAGCACCTCTCAATTCCCTCAACACTTGAATCAATCTATTACATCGACAAACCCATGACTTTGATTCGGAACACCCCGAATGTCCAAGGCTTGCGGGGTTAATCACCCATGATGGACGGATCCTCGTAGAATTCGTGAAGCCCTCAAGCTCCATGGAGCGGATCATCATCAGTGAACATCCAAGCCTTTCAAGAGCCGATAGTCTTGGGCTGATACTTTCTAGGCATTGCCACAGCAGCTCTGAAACAGTTACGTTGAGGATATGTATAAATAGTCTCAGGTATCTACGAGACACAAGACACCAGCATATCCTCTCAACTGCAGTTTCATCTCCCTTTCAAAATACTAATGCGCGTACCCTCGGCTCTCATCGTTCTTGCCTTTTTGGCATCCGGATCCCTCAGTGCACCCCTCTCATCGGGCTTACTGTACGCATTGATGGTCATTGGCCTGAGTTCTGGTTCGCTGACGTTTGTAATTATAGGCGACGCGAGCTTACTCCCCAGGAGCATCAAGACGTTCGGACTTTGCAAGCCTGGTTCAACAAATAGTGAGTTGCATTCGTATCACCAAAGTGATGAAGACTAACTCTTTGGTCAGCAACGCGGGAGAAATCATGTCTACCCCTGAGCTAGCTGCTGAGAATCAGGCAAAGCTTCAAGGATTGTTGAACAAGTTTTTCGATGAATACGCAAGGGGGGAGTTCATGGCTACCCCAGAACTCACTCAGAATTATGGCGAGTTGTACACGCAAAGTGTACCGAATGACGCTACAGCACTCAAGAAATGGGCCAAGCTCTTGTGAGTTCAAATTTCATTATGAAACACTCGAGAAGACATTGATGTTCATTCCACGACAGCGAATCAGGAATCATCCCAGCTACTCGAGGAGCTGCTTCTGCCAATTACCAGAAGCTGTCAGAACTTCTGACTGAGTGGTTCCATGAATAGTAAGTTTTTTTGGTGGATTCAGTGGATTATGACCTGAATACGGTGCTACAATAGCGAGAATGGGGGATTGATTACCTACCCGGAGCTCGAGCAAGAGAATCGCCAGGCCTTGCTCACTGCCAACGTCGAAATGCACCGTCAACTATGGGAGTCCTACAAGTTCAGCGAAGGAACCAGTGACAATGTCATTCAAGACACGCGCAACAGTCTTAAGGAGGCTCTTCATCAGTGGTTAGCCGTCCAGTAAGTTATCAAGCGAAATCGAGTTGGAGCAGCGCTAATAGTCGCCACAGTCCTCAGTTCAATGACGTCGAAGAACTTGCGGAGGAGTACAAGGCACTCTACAATGAACTTTCACAGTAATCCAAGTTCTGCACCGACATGGCTACTGAAACAAACTTCCAAAAAAGTACTCTCACTAATCTTAATCCAGAAAAAACCCCGGGCATAATGCTCGCTCTTTAGAGTACATTTACACCCTCAACTCATAATGTAGTCCGAAATTGCATCAAAGTGTCATTGCTAATGGAATAAATGTCGCTCTGACATGATGATCGTGGCTAGAAAGAATCACCCCAAAGTAAATATGAAGAAAGCAAACAAACTAAAGTGGCTCATTGCGTTTCAAACAATAGAGCCACCGCCCAGAGAATATGGGGCATAAGTAGCTTTGGAGGGTGGGCATAAGGTTCAAGAAATAAGGAGTCCATGGGCGTCATATGAATAAGCAAAGCAGTAGGTTTCAAGAAAGGTTCAGACTATGATACGTTAACAAAAGGGGAGGTTAGCTTCTAAAGGATTTGAGAATACAGAGGTGGAGAGTCGATGGAGAGTTACAGAGATAGCGGGGGGGATAAAACCACAAGGTTATCACAGCACGTTTGTGACCTAGAGCCAATCGTTAGCATCAGTAATTCGTACAATCATCGATTACATACCTTGAGCACCCTTCTCGAGTAGTCGTGGTCATCCCTCAAGCTCTCCTCGCTTCCAATGCTATCCGCGTATTCCAACTGCTTCGATTTCCCTCCGTATGCTCCTTTAGATCGTGCACTAAGAACCTTTTCAGGATCCAATCTCTGATCGACGAATGGTGGAGAATCAGGTTTGTTCCATCCATATTGAGGTGACACTCGTGGATCAGTTCCTGGGGTATTGTCATCGTAATCTTGATATCCTGTACCGTGACCGTGCGAACTCGGTTTCCCGGATCCAAAGAATTTGCTACTGCTTGAAGAAGTGTTGTGTCCATGTGAAGACCGTGATCCTTGCTGCTTGTTCAGAGAAGTCATGGGAATAGCACCAAAGTCATTGCCAGAGGTGTCCACGCTATATGCCGAGGATGTAGTCGTGACCGATGGCGCATTCGAAGTCCGTTTCTGTTGAACGCTAGTTGGAAGTGCCGGGATGCCTCCTACCATAGTCGGTGCAGCGGGTGGAGCTGAAGCGTACACCTGAGCATAGGTTGGAGGAAGGGAGTATCCAACACCAGCGGGAGGAGGGACATTAGCGGCGCCTGGTGGGGGCGGAGCAACACCTGAAGGTCCGGATTGGCCATAATATGTCATGTTGGAAGGCGCGGGTGCAGGAGCAGAACCACTAGGACCAGCAGATGTTGAAGGTCCGCCATAGTCGTGGTAGTCTCCATAATGCCCATAATTTCCATAGTCATAACCTTGTGGTGGATAGAATCCACTTGGACCTCCTCCACCAGCCGTAGGACCGCCACCACCACCACCACCACCACCTGCGGTAGGAGCACTACCTCCACCAGACGTGCCCTGAATAGGACCACCATTACCGGCACCAGGATTCTGTGGAGCATAGTTGTTGTAAGGATCCATGGGAGGCACATGGTCGCCTGCTAAAAGCGGGGTATCGCTTGAAGCAATTGGAGGTGATTGTGAGGGCGCGTATGGATTGTCGGCTGTAGGTCCATACCCATAGTTTCCTTCGCCGCCAGTTGGACCGATTGACCAATTGTTTGCAGGATTTGGAGGAGCCGCGTTGTTGTAAGCAGTATGATGGGGATCGAATGGTACAGAGTTTCCACTGTATGTACTTGGAGCACTGTAGTGTCCACCTCCGGGAGTAGTACCATACATAGCATCTCCAGTCCGATAACCCATGTCCATATGTCCACTAGGAGGTCCAGATGGTCCCGAATCGTCATCAGGCTCGTCAGCGAAAGGCGTCCTAGAATGAACAGCTTAGCACACGATTGATCACGCGGGTAATTGAACATACCTCTGACTTGCCATTGCATTCCGCAATAGGGCATCCCTTCGCAATCGAGCCGCTTTACGTCGGTTCAAGTATGTGAACACACCAAAGAGAACAATCGCAGCACCAGCAATACCCGCAACCACGAAAACTCCAGCAACTGCAGGTTTGTTGCTGAAGAAGCTAAAAGAAAACGATGTCATGATATGTTCATGCAAAGAAGAAAGTTGGCTATTTACTTGTTGTTTCCTTTGCCTGGATCCTTGTTTAATGTACCGGTGCCCTGAGCAACAACCTGTGTGACCGTAATAGCTTGTCCATTTGACTGACTTGTGAAAACCGTGGTATAAAAGTCGGGTACAGTCAAGACCGTCGATCCAGCAGCATCTAAGTAGGAATAACCTTGGAAACGAGCACGATAGAATTGAGCGAGATAATACACACCTGTAGTTGTGAACGTGGCAGCTTCGGTTGCTGTTGTCTGAGCTATAGGGGTTGTCCGGACTGTGGATATAAAATTTGAGTACGCGACAACACAGAATTCAGGACAGATGTGGACGCATACCTGAACTAGTGATTTCATCTTGGGTAGTAATCACTCTAGTCGTTGAACCCACAGAATCCGTAGTGATAATTTCCTGTGTCCTTTCACCGGAATTGGTGGTTTCGATCTGTGTAACAGTTGTACGGGATGAAGTAGGAGGATCAAATGAAGTAGAGGAAGTGTCAGGATCAGATGATGACGAAGTAGTAGAGGGAGGAACAAAAGTGGAAGAAGTTTCAGGATCAGTGGTCGTGCTTGTAGTCTCAGGAGTGGACGAAGAGGTTACAGGAGTTGAAGTGGTAGTAGGAGTTGTAGTAATTTCTTCTGTAGATGTTATCTCTGGACGTTCTTGAGATGTGGTACGACTCTGTCACAAAAACAACGGGATTCGTGTCGCAAGGAAAAATGGACAGAGAAAATCTCTTTAAGTAAAGCGTCACGAAAAAAGACGCAAAGAAGAAAGGAAGGTGAAAGAGATGAAGAGGTGGAATGAGGTACTCACAGGTTGGCTGAACGAAGTAACCGTGTTTTGCGTCGTTTCAGCAGGAGTGGTAGTTGAGGTTACAGTCGGTACGACCGTATTTTGAGTAGAAGATTCGACCGGCGAAGTATTAGTATTTGAAGTAACGGTCGTTACAACCGTATTTTGAGTGGAAGTAGGTAAATCCGAAGTTTGACGAAATGAGGAATTAGGTACAGTGGTTGTTGATGGCACATTTTGGGTTGTGGTCGAAGGTTCCAACGTTTGGCGGAAAGACGAATTAGGTAGAGTTGAAGACGTTGGAGTATTTTGAGCAGTTGTTGTTGTTTCCGGCACGGCCGAAGTTGGAGTAGTCGTCGTTTCCGGAACAGACGTTGGAATAATAGTTGAAGTACGAACAGATGAAGGAGATAATATAGATGAAGAAGTGCGTTCAGATGTTGATGATGGTACAATTGAAGTTGAAGTTGTTTGTGGTACAGATGAAGATGAAGTGGTCGTTACGATTGGTGTAGTTGTGGTTGTTTCAACGTCCGATGTAGATGTTGAAGTTACAGGATCGGGAGTTGTCGTGATTTCGGAACGTTCCGAAAGAGTAGTCGTCGTTTCAGGTTCATCCGAAGTAGTAGTAGTATAAGTGGAAGTTGTAGAACGGCTACAAGGTCAGCGGTTTCGTACTGCGAAGATAAAAAGTGAAGGAATAAGACTAACGTTGTAGTTTCACGGGTTGTAGAAGGTTGTGTTGGTGTCGCTGAGGGAGAGGGAGTAGGAGTTGGTGTAGGTTCCGGAGATGGTGTTGGTGTAGGGGTACGAGTGGGTTCGTCGACAGGACTGGTATTAGTATCCGTTGGATCTGGTGATGTCTCGGAAGGAGGAGTACTAGTGGGTGTAGGTGTATCTTGAGGCGAAGTGTCCGGTCTTTGCGTGTCTGGTGTATCCGAAGGAGTCTCTTGAGGCGTTGTATTAGTCCTCGTAGGCTCATCTCGGGGTGATGTATTAGTCTGCGCAGGTTCATCGTCATCGCCTGTATCAGTCTCGTTGCCTGTATTCGTGAATGTAACGAGGGATTCCGTAGCAGTGGGTAACGTTGAAGTGTTGATGTCATCAATTGAATTTGAATTCGTACGAGAAGTCGTTCGTAAGGGAAAGGAGGCGGTACGAGAGGGCGTAACGTTATGAGTAGAAGTTATGGGTGGTAGGAATGTAATCCGAGTGGAATCGACGGTAGAGGTCCGGGAGAATGTCGACATCGGTTCGGAGGTACGAGTCACATGAGAAGGTGATGAGAACGAAGACGAGTCGGACGCAAAAGTTCGTTCAGACGATAGAGTTCCAGTGTCGGTCGTGAGGGAGGGTGAAGGGGGAATGGTAGTAGGAGGTTCAGTAGAAGGTGAAGAGGAAAGTGTTGGTTCCAAGGAAACGGAACGATCCGAAGTAAGTGTTCCAGGTGAATCCGTTGTTGTTGTAGGAGGTAAGGTGATTGTAGATGATTCAGTACGTGAGGAAGATGCCAATGTCGAGGATATTGACAATGAAGTTGATGATTCAACCGAAGCCGTACGTTCCGAAGTAAGGGTTCCGGATGGAATCGAAGAGGAATGGGTAGCAAACGTCCGTTCAGATGTTAGAGTTCCAGTGTCGGTCGTGGAGGAAGGAGGAATGGTAGTAGTTTCAGTGAAACGTGAAGACGAAAGGGTTGATTGCGAGGAGACCGAGCGATCCGAAGTGAGTGTCCCACGTGAATTGGTGGTCGTAGTTGAAGGTAGAAAGGTGATAGTAGAGGATTCGGTACGGGAGGATCGTGAGGAGGTCAATGTCGAAGAGATTGACAATGACGTAGAGGATTCAAACGAAGCCGTACGTTCCGAAGTAAGAGTTCCAGACGAAATTGTCGTCGTGGATCGACGAGAAGTTGTCGTCGTAAGAGATTCAGTGAGAGTGAATCGTGAGGATGGACGATCCGAGGAGTCCGAAGTAAGGGTCCCAGGGAAATTTGTAGTCGTCGATGGATGTCGGGTTGATGATTCAGGGGTGGAATGTGATGTTGAAGAGGGGAGAACCGATATAGAACGATCCGAAGTGAAAGTCCAAGTCAAGGAAGACGACCACGACGAAGATGATGATGATGCATGGGTCGCAGTCGTGGATTGCGCAGTCGTGCGTGTGATAGATGTTGCAGTCCAAGATTTTGATTTGGTGAATGATTTTGATGTCCGACGAGATTTTGATAAAGACAGAGTGGTTTCATGGGAAGTTGTAATTGATGAGCGCTCCATGCATAAAGAGAGGAAATCCCAGACGGCTCAGAAGGGGAATGCGACATTAAGTATCATCACATGAGAATACAGCGAACCGTGTCCTCGAAGATGTCGCCGCATGTCGCCCTTTTTGGACCGTCGGGGGAAAGAGTGGAAAAGAAGGAGACAACGTACCTTGACGGGCAAAGACCGGACGGTTGTATTCCTTCCTCAGTTGCCAAACCATCCTCGAGTCCAAAATAAGTCACTCGTTCACCGACGAGGACGAGGAGATCGTGGTTGTTGGTGTTGTTGGTCCAAATGCCAATTCACTCGAAGCACAGCTTCAAGCTCGTTTTGGTCTCTTCCGTCGGACCGATTAGCGCTCCACAAGCCTGCCTTTTGAACTGTTGGGAGAAGAGAGGGAAGGAAGGGAAGAGAGAGAAAGAACATCCCCGCGTCAGATTATATTTGGAGTGCGAATAAACGTCACTTTTTTTCATCGCCCAGTATAACGGCATTCTCTTGTCCCTGGACACCCTTTCTTTCAGCGCTTTTTCTCCCCCGCACCGCCACTCATCCAGCGCTTTCATGGATGATATCAAGTGTGTATATTCGTGGATTGTCATAATACAACCATCTCACAATCATTCCAATCATCATTCTCACCATACTTTCCACCGGTGCCTTGAAATCGCTATTCGTTTCAGCCACTTTAACTCAAAAGCACAATTCAATAAAAAACCCTAGCAAAGTGCAGATCGTTTGCAGGGGCACCCCTTGTCCCCACGCGGGGATAATCACATTTCATTTGTATCCGTAACCATGCACTCTTTTTTGCAACATCGAGACATACATCCTCGTCGTCGTCGTCGTTTTCGTTGTCGGTACCTCGTGTGCTGCTGGCATTTGAAAGCCGGAGGGGACTGAGGTGTGTTACATCTTGGAAGGTGCTCAGCGCCAAGTAAACCTTGTGGGTCACAATCGAGGTCCCATATCAAAATGCAATCTACCTTGTTTTCCTTTTTTTTCCATTGTACCTAATTTATCCTATTTGGTTGTACACAGCAATTCACTCGTGGCTTGACTTCCCGTAGATTCTCTCACGGTTTTGGGCCCCATACCGGAAACAACGCCACGAAACACGACTTTGCACGTTCCACCGCAACCAACATTCCTCACCCCCGATCTTTCACCGTCGCTTCATCCAATTAGTTTAGCGAATAACAGAAATTAGCCTTGCACCTTCTGTCCATATAAGGCTCAAAAAACACTCCTTTCCTCTCTTTCCCGTTTTAGAATTTTTCGATTCTGTAAGCATGGCGAGGCCACTTCACCAAGGCTTTAGTCTGTAAGTAATCGTTATCTTACATGTGTACTCTATAATTCATCAAAGCATAATTTCTCTCGCATCAGGTACATATCTCAAGAATCCTATACTCTCCATCCCCAAAGTTTAGAAAAGGGGTCACAATCCAGTCCCCTCATAATCGATCGTAAAACAGGTGGTGTCAAACTTGGCGGTATGTTCATCCTCGAACATCCTTTTCCTTCCAAAATTCGTAATATTTCGTAATTCGTGAGACAGATGCAGGTTCTCCTCCGCCCCAAACAGAAGAGCGCCCCAAGCCTATTTTTGGTCTCATGGGATTGATATCTCTAGCAACGAGTAAGTCGACTTTCTTTCTTTCTTTGTCTTCTAGCTCGAGCTAGGGAGGCGCGCGAAGCATTGCAAACGCGTGCATCGGCGCCGCTGTGCCCTTTATGGCTCCACACGGCCCTATCCATGCGCCTTCTTCGCAAAAACTCATACTAACTCAAATTGCCTATAGCCGACTACTTGGTCTTGATCACTTCCGCAAAGCTCTTTGGAAAACTACTTCGTCATCCTATATATCTTGCAACTCGCTTCTTGGTGCTTCCTGTGGCAACTACACCCTTGGAACATCCAGCAGAAAAGCATCTATTGGGGCTTTTGCATAAACATCTTACAGAAGGAAAATTCTGGTTCAGTTATGAGTGGGATTTGACGAGACGGTTGCAAGCTCAAGCTCAGTCTGCGAAGAGTGATGAGGGAAAGGCGTTGTGGCAAGTTGTAGGTGTCGTCATTCTTTGACGGAAGAGTTGGTGTTGACTTTCGATCTTACAGGCAGATGATCGATTCTTTTGGAACAAGCACATGCAAAGCCGGCTGATGCATGTCAGCACCTTTGACGGGCAAGAAGAGGTATGTCAACATGGCACACTCAAGTTATTGAAATTGACATCTATTGTAATTCAGTTCAGCTCGTTCATCCTTCCTGTAATATACGGATGTAAGTTGTATTGGCATCGATATTGGAACCCACATTGAATCCCCCCCACAGCCTTTGATATCAGGTCAAGCACCGTTCAAGGCCGGCCAGTCCAACTCGCACTGCTTTCTCGTCGTTCTCGCTATCGCGCTGGAACAAGATACAACACTCGAGGAGTAGACACCAACGGCCACGCTGGGAACTTCAACGAAACAGAGCAGCTTCTCATCATTCCTCCACTTCCAGAAGCAGCAGAGAAACAAGACACGACCGTCCTCTCATTCGTTCAAACAAGAGGAAGTGCACCTTTCCATTGGGCCGAAATCGTAAACCTCATATTTGTACCTGACCTAGTGGTGATGGAGAAACCAGAAACTTCATCATCATTCAAGGCTCATTTTGAAGAACAAAAGAGAATCTATGGTCCCCAGACAGTGGTGAACTTGGTCAAAGGAAGAGGTCGAGAGGTTCATATCAAGCTTGCGTATGAAAGGTTGCTTGAAGAACATGGTAAACATATTGGAGATATCGACTATGAATATTTCGATATGCATACCGAAACAAGTAAGGATCGGTGGTACAGAGTTGATGAGTTGATCGAACGGATGGAACCTCAACTCAAACAATATGGGTGAGTCCCAAATATCCTAATACAATGATATCAACGATTCACAAGAATTACTAGGTATTACAAGGCCTCTGAAAATTCTCTTGAAAGTCCGACTCGTGTACAAAATGGCTCGATGAGATCCAATTGCATGGATTGTAGGTTCTTTTCTCTGCCAATGTCGAGCAACCGACTAAGGATTGTCTTTAGGTCTTGATAGGACTAATCTGTCTCAGACGGCAATCGCGAAACGCGTTTTGACGTTGCAGCTTCGTGAACTTGGCATCCTTTCTGACGAGCAATTAGTCACTGATGAAGCTGATTTCATGATCGCATTCCGAAATAGTATGTCAATGCAGGTATATCGATTGTAGTGGAACGACATTGACATCCACCTGTAGTGTGGTCCGACCATGGCAATTACATTGCAACCGCATATACAGGTACTGGAGCACTCAGAACAGATTACACTCGTACCGGCGTTCGAACAAAGAAGGGAGTTGTCGTGGATAAAATGACTTCGCTCTGGAGGTACATCATGAATAATCATCATGACGGAATCAAACAGGTTCGTATTTATCCCATGTGGTTGTTTTCACGTAACTGAGATTGGGGTAAACTGCGTAGGACGGTTTCGATCTTGTTACTGGCGCGTGGGTTCCGCGAGGTGGTCCTGCGCAGACGTGGGCGCTCATTCGGGACAAGCGACCTTTGATGATGAGATCGGTAAGCTTGGCTCGGCTTACATTGATGGTGACGATAAACTAATATCCTTGGCATGATCTCTTAGATGTCTTATGTGTGGCTGTTTGGTTTCATCATGTTATTGGCATCTGCCCTGCTGCCCCGCAACTCAGGTATGCTCTTCACGTTATGAAATATGCGAGATGACTAATTCCTCTCTTAATAGATTGGTCCAGAACATACCCCGTGCTCTTGTGGACAGCAGTGTTTATCGCAAGCACTGTTTTCATTGTTCAGAATCCAATTTACTTTGTCACTTGGCCAACCTTGAGTCCTCAATCCACTCTGGACGCATTATATTACGAAGGCCCAGGTGCCAGAACTGGTTCAAGGGCTAGAACTGGTGGGGTTGTTAAAGCACATGTGGAAGGAGACAAGACTATAGTTGGAGAGGCCTTGAAGGCACAGTAGGAGATGCCTGTTTTACACGAACTTTTTTCTTCACTTCCTTGGTATACATTACGACAATAGATGCTCTTTATACTTTTACGTGCATCAACGAATCTGTTGATGGGGGCTCAAAACCAGGATCTCCATTCCTTGAAAAGTACAGCTACTCGTATTACAATGAATGATAAAAGCACAAAAGCTCATCGAAAGTGACTACAAAAAGATTCAAAAGCCGAAACCCATAGCTTCACCATCAGTGAACTAATCTAAATTGGGACGCGTCGTCTCTCCATGATTGTTTTGCCGCTGACGCCAATTCTGATCGAGAGCTCTAGTTGGACCGCCCCTGGGTCGCCAATTAGAGAACCCTTGCCCGTTATGGGGTTGAAAGTTTGATGAAGTGTTAAAACCGCCTCTTCCCCGAAAGGGTTGTCCGCGTCGGTAATCAGTCCCACCGTGTCCATTTATAGAAGTCGACTCATTAGTATTCTGCGAAGCAGACCTTGATGGTGGATTTGGTCTTGGGGGTAAGGGTACCTGGGGTAGTCTATTCGGAGAAAGGGAAGCCGTGATGAAGCGTTGAAGAATTCTATCAATGTCCTCGGGACTGTATATGGAACTTGGCCAGCTGGTCGAGGAAGTCGAAGAAGACACATCTGAAGATAAGATAGTTGGCTCAGAAGGTGGAGGCAAGGCGGGGTTCTCGGTATCCATGGGCTCTCTTCTTGGCCTTGTGGGAGGAAGCTTGAATACAAAGTCAAAGCCTTCTGACCTGAACGGGGGCTTGAAGGACCGAGAAAATATATTCAAAACTGTGAGGTGTTAGTATGATGTGATCAAAAGAAAAAAGTCTATCGCAGCCGAAACATACCTTTCAACGCGGTGTCAAAGTCCTTGATGGTCGGATGAGATTCCCCTGAAATCCAAATTAGTGAGGAGAAAAAGGATGAGGATGACAAAACTCACTCGATCGAAGTCTTTCACGGCATATAGAATAAGGAGTGTCCAGGAGGACGCACCAGATCTCAACATTTGGGTATTGTCTTCCGATATCAATCCACGTCCAGCGTTGGCTACAACAGGTTCAGATAAATTCAACAAAGAAAACACTCAAGTGAGGTTACCTAGGGTCAACATTAGTCCTGTCCACACATACGGATCCGCCAGCTTGAAGGGTCTCGTGCACTTTTCTTTCTACATGACGTCGGTCTCCCAATTCATCTTGATTATAGCGTACAATGCCCGGATATCGGTCGGTCAAAGCCTTTGCGAATTCTGTCTGAGAAAGCAAAGTGGTTAGATGGTGATGGAACTCAAAGCTTGCAAGAAAGCCCACCTTTCCAGAGCCGACGAGACCCACGAGAATGATCAAAACTTGATGCTGCTGTAAAAAGTCCATTGAGTACAGAGTATGAGGTATGATGCAAAGTGATGCAACCACCTTACACGCCTTTTTAGTGTATACAATCGTATACTCGTGTTGCTCACGGTTCCGACGAGAATGATTGCGGTGCTTTGCAGTTGTGTCGGGAGTTCGACTTTTCTACCAACACCTCAACCCCATGGCATCGCAAATCTTACCCCTTGGTGAGTCACATTGCAACCTCAAACATTCTACGCAGAGCTAACCTTATACAGAGCTCATTGACCGATGTATTGGATCCCGAATATGGGTGGTGATGAAAACCGATCGCGAGTTTACGGGGACGTTGTTAGGTTTTGATGACTTTGTCAGTAAGTATACTATAGCTTTGAGTGCTTTGGATTGAGTTTTGTGTCTCACTTTTTTTTTGCGGTGCGAAGATATGGTACTCGAAGATGTCACCGAATAGTGAGCAGAATTTCTTTCGGTGGTCACCTGACTCCCTCATTGATTTATTGACAACCAAATGATGTATATAGTGAAATTACTCCTGAAGGTCGAAAGGCAACAAAGCTATCCCAAACCTTGCTAAACGGTAACAACATATGCATGGTAGGTCTATCCCTTTTGTATCGGACCGTCTGTGTAACTGATGGCATATTCACAAAGCTGATACCAGGGAGTGCAGGGCCGGACCAAGCAGAAATAGTGCAGCAATGAATACAGTCATGCTTACTAGAGCCAGCGCTTTACTTGTGGTCAACGTGACAAAGTCGCTCATACGCTGATGTCTTGTATTATGCATAGTCATAGCAGACCAATATAAAATGTACAAAAAGAACAGGATCCAACTTTCTCGGGTTAAAGATGTGAGATCTGCAACTCATGGAACATATCCCATCATGCGGCAGTGTCTGTATTAGAGTCAAGTCAGTCGTGCACAGCCTACTAGGCAAATAGGTGACTCACAATAATGATATTCATCAATAAGCGGTATCCAATCCTGAATGAGTGAACCTATTACACCAACGATCGGTGCTTTACTGGTGGTGTTTGCGATAGCTTCTATTTTGGGTCTAAAAAACCGTTGTTAGTATGGGGTATAATAAGTGCTAACATAGAAACGCACCTCGTCCATTCAGACCATATTCCACCACGAAGGAAGTACCAGAGTATATCTCTATCACGTTTAGCATACTCTTGCCGTTCAAGCGAAGAGGATGAAGTGGCCGGAGGAGAGCGACGTAAATAGCCGGAAAGTAAATCCAACCCAAGGGATATAAGCAAAGGGCTATTGGTCGGATTGCGTTGTCTAGCAGCTCGCTGAAGAGCTAATACTACAGATTGGGATAATCAGTGGATTGATGGGACATATTATAATAACACACAAACCATAGATAAGCGGTCGGAGGATGTGGATGACTTCTGAGATCCACTCTATCGGTGTTTGGAATGGTTTCATGAGAGCCAGCGCGGGTCTAACATCAGCCACACTCAATGCCTTTGGTAAAAGATATTCATCAATGGCAGCTTGGGATAGATGTGGCGGAGGTGGGGTGGCAGTTAATAGCGGACTTGGAGTCCGACTACGCGAAGTGGACGGCAACTTTACGCGGTTGTTTTTGAGATGTGCGGGTGTGTGAGGCGGAGAAGCAAGTTGTTTCTGATCCTTTTCAGTTGGTGGGGAAGCAGGTGCCGGCTCAGGGAGACTTGCGGGATCAATGTCTCGTTCCGGAATTGGTGGGGACAGAAGAGGTCGACGAGTGAGTTTCAAGATGAGTAGCTTGAGGGCCGCTCTGGGTATGAATGTGATCAATTTGTCAAAATGATATGCAGGGACGAAGGGGGCTTACTTGATAGTCTCCATCAACACGATTCCTCGCCACACTCCTTTTCGGCTCAACTTTCTCCTCATAGCCATCTCAACCAGGAGTTCGACGAATTTGATCAATTCCAGTGCGCGAGCAGCCCATCTATATGTTTGATTCTTGTCTGCCCAAGTTCGTGTATAGCGGGCGTGTGGCGACGGTGGTATCAATGGCTTGAGCTTCGGATCTTTGAGCCTGCGTGCGAGAAGTGTATCATGGTACATTGACATGATATTCATCGTCGCTGATACTAGATAAAGACACGCATTGTGCATTCGTCGTCAGCAAGAGTTGAAATATCTGAGAATGCAGAAACTCACGTGCTTCCGACGCCAGCTCTGCATCTTTGAAACGACCAGGAAGAAACCAAGTAAGAGACCGCACGGAGGATTCTATGGTGTTGATTGTGGATGCATTTGATATTAGTAATTTTTCGTACCGAGCCAAGGCTGAGGAAGCCATGATTGTGGTCGTCGCCCACTTTTGCCGGTCAGTTGCCGGTTGAAATCACAATTGTGAAAATAATTCCACGGTTCGGATTCTAGTATCAATTATCTTGTGGCGCGCAAACCCTATGGTGGTAAGTGAGTACCAGCCATTGAAAGACAATGACCTTGAATTGACATAGACTTGGTTGGTTTGATGAGTATGGTGATGATTATCTTTAGGAATGGATCTCGTGAAACTTTCTGCCAGCCAATAACAGCAATCAAAGCTAGAATTGTGCGATTGAAGTTTATCGCCGTAGCTTGCGTAATCGGCTATGGCTGAGTAACAGCCGTTGTGAAGGGATGATAAAGGGTTTGTTGAGTATGGCGATGGTTATCTTTACGAATGGATCTCTATGAAACTTTCTGCCAGCCAATAACAGCAGTCAAAAGCTAGAAACTCAAAATATGTGCGATGGCGATTGAAGTTTATCGCCGTAGCTGCGTAATCAGCTATGGCTTCTCTCATTCATCACACGAGTTGTGAGCGACTTCTCGGCATGAGATGAACGATCCGATTTTGCAATCGATCCAGTACATCGTTGAATGCACCGAGTCAACAGTCACCGCTTAATGACTTGGGGATGTTGAGAGGGAACGGCGATAACGGATATAAAAGCGTGTTAAAGAGCCCTTTTACCTCTATCGGTCGTAAAAACAATCGACCACTTTCTTCTGTAACACCACTCATATATAATTCAAGACCAGGATGGAGAATAGAAGTATGGATCATCGTCGTCAGGGTATGTACTTGGTTATCTACATCCCTATACGCCATCCAAACGCCCACATTCCCTTTCAGCCTACAAGAACAAGGCATTGAAGCCTGAAGACCTCCGTCGTCGTAGGGAAGAGCAACAGGTTGAAATCCGCAGACAGAAGCGAGAGGAGAATATCACCAAACGTAGAAATCTTGCTGTCAGCTCTGGTCCAGATTCAGATGATGAAAGCCCTTCTGCTAACTGGGATCCTCCGGTAAGTCTAACCACCAGCGCTCCGCGTCATCCTTTCTACATCATCTTTAATCGTTTACTCCATTGATTGTATCTTCTGATGACTGACTGTATCTCAAAATAGCTCGCAGCCGAGATGGTCGCCGGGGTCTTCTCGGATGACCCAGAACGCCAACTTGACGCGACTACAAAGTTCAGAAAACTCCTCTCAAAGGAAAAGAATCCACCAATTGAGCGTGTCATCGAGTGTGGTGTCGTACCTCGCTTCGTCGAATTCCTTCGCGGCAACCATTCCATGCTTCAGGTATGTCCTCTCCATGCTCCACCATCACATCCCCAATTAATCCCATTCTTTCAACCCAGTTTGAAGCTGCTTGGGCATTGACAAATATTGCTTCAGGCACCGCCGATCATACTCAGGTTGTCATTGAAGCGGGAGCTGTTCCAGAGTTCATCAATCTCCTCTCCTCTCCAGTCCTCGATGTTCGCGAGCAAGCGGTCTGGGCTTTAGGAAACATTGCCGGTGACTCTCCCCGATGCCGTGACCACGTCCTGCAATCAGGCGCTCTTCGACCTCTTCTCAACTTGTTGAGCGAGAACCACAAACTTTCCATGCTCAGGAATGCCACATGGACTCTAAGTAACTTTTGTCGCGGCAAAAGCCCTCAACCAGATTGGGAACTGGTAAGTTGGGTCTATTTGTCCTTTTTAGGAGCCTGCTAAATCCTCAATCTAGATTTCCCCGGCACTTGGTGTCCTCACCAAATTGATATATTCGCTCGACGATGAAGTGCTTATTGACGCTTGTTGGGCAATCTCTTACCTTTCCGATGGATCCAATGACAAGATTCAAGCTGTAATTGAGTCTGGAGTTTGCCGTCGTCTCGTCGACCTATTAATGCACCAGTCCACTTCTGTGCAAACCCCAGCCTTGCGATCCGTCGGAAACATCGTGACTGGTGATGACCTTCAGACTCAAGTCATCATTTCGTCTGGTGCATTGCCCGCGTTATTGTCTCTCCTCTCCTCACCAAAGGAAGGTATTCGCAAGGAGGCATGCTGGACTATTTCCAATATCACCGCTGGGTCCCCTCATCAAATCCAGGCTGTCATCGATGCCAATATCATTCCACCGCTGATCAACATCCTTCAGCACGCAGATTTCAAGACTAAGAAGGAGGCTTGCTGGGCCATTTCCAATGCCACGTCCGGTGGTTTGTTGGAACCCTCTCAAATCCGATACCTTGTCTCTCAAGGTTGCATCAAACCACTTTGCGATTTGCTGACCATGATGGACAACAAAATCATCCAAGTTGCTCTGGATGGTTTGGATAATATCCTTAAAGTCGGTGAGATGGATAAGGAGGCAGCCGGACCTGGAGCAATCAATCAATACGCACTCTATGTGGAAGAGGCTGGAGGTCTGATGACTATACATCAACTTCAACACCACGACAATCTGGAAATTTACAAGAAGGCCTATTTGATCATGGACAAATACTTCCCAGACGACGAGGACGAAGAAGGTGCTGCGATGGGTGCCCCGCAAGTGGACGAGTCAGGTGGTTTCCAGGTACGCTTTTCAAGTCTTTGATATTTGATCAGAGTCGCTAACAGGCTTTTCAGTTCAACGCTCAACAAGCTCCTCAAGGCGGCTTCTCGTTTGGGCAATGATGATCCGGCCCGCATTCGACCTCATTCTTACCTTCCCCACTTTTTTTGTACAATTTTTAAACTCATACCAGATACCGACTTGCCTCGCTGTCTTTTTTTGCCGTAAAATGCTCGTCTGAAGGACGATTGAAGCCATCCGATCCTTAAAGTTGTTTTTCTTCCCCAATCCATTCCTTCATTCCCGACTAGGGACTCACCTATCGGTCCTACCGAAGCGAGATTGGTGCCTCGGTATCTGGTATAATCCTTGGCAAAGCCTTTTTTCATATCAATACGCGGCGATTTAGTGACGATGAATAAACTGTAACAAGAACTAATGACAGTGTGATTGATTCCTATCTACACATGTCCGTGAGGTGCATATAGAATTATACACCTACAACAAGGTCCCATATAGAATCCATAAAGGTAATAATAAATCGACATGATACGCGTCTAATGTATAAAAGTTCGCCCTAAATAACCCTATCTGAATCTAAAAATGTCTAACCGGGTATTTATAGAGTGTCAAGATCACGAGCTCCCAAGACCATCTGGTTATTACTGCACACTGATTTGGCCTTGGGTTGGTAAATTCGAAGACCGCGAATGTCCCAATAAGCCTCTTTGAAAGCCCCAGGGTTGTAGTTGACGTGATCTGGGAAAATTATGCTTTTAGCGGACGAATATAACACAGATATATTACTAACCAACGCAGGATTGTGGACATGATGAAGGATAATCGTTTCCTGCCCAATCACCACCTAAAAATAAGGTTAACCCACTACACCTCTGGGTGCATTGACGGGAATGGCTCACAGAAAGTCAAGTTGATGATTATGTTATTGGGTCCGAATTTCTGCGCTATATTGCAACCTTGGCTATTGAACGAGGCGAAGGGTTTTCCCCAGTTGCCGGGGTAGACAGTCGATTTTGCGAGTCGAATGTCCTCTGGAATGGCCGTAGGGTCCTCGTTCTTTGCCCAGAACCAGACTTTGATGTGTGTGGACGTCCGTTCCATAGCATACCAACCTCCTCCTGCATTGTTCAAGCCATAGCCATATGAAGTTGATTTGGGGCTGTTGACTGAGCACCCTCTGTTGTAATTGACTCCCCAAAAGCAGTTATCCCACTTCAGATTGCTAACGCATTTCTATCAGCATGTGTCGGTATGTTTGATGAAAAGTGAAGTACCCTGTCTGGATCATACTATTCGATACCATCTTGCATCCATCCGTGGTATGGAGAGTGGCAAAGTTGGGACCGACATCGTTGACACCTGCATATGAACACGTGTTAGCACCGGCTTTGGGAGCATTGAGTAACCAGCTTTCCTTCGAGTATATCAATTTCTCCGGCCTCTGGCCAAGCTATTATCGGGTCACAGTCAGCTAAATGATGCAGAGAGCAGTAAACAAATGTACTTACGCATACTGCAAGTTCGTTGAATTGTGGAGGCAGGACATTAGGATTGCAAATACATTCAATGATTTTAGGGCCTCACCTCGTGGTCTGACAAAGAGCGGTCATTCAGCATCTTCCTAGTCAAAATTGAGAGAATATAACATACCCAGAAGGCGGGCCAAGTAGCGCACCCGGTAGGAAAGTGACGGAGATCCAAGACAGTAACGCTGTTGGCCCACTGTTTCTTGGAGATAATGCGGACAGATTTTCGACCAGGGCCATTTGCTGTAAGGACCGTCTTGGAGTCAGCTCGAAGGATCAAGGTGTCTCCTGCTGCATAGGTGAGATTTTCAGCTCTTGCGACATCAGCGTTGACGTATCTTGAAAAGGCGTTAGTTCATGGCTTTTCTTCATGTTTCATCACTGACTGTACACGACCGTGAGTCGGATCATCTATTGCTTCATGATTGAATCCATCAAGAAAGCCAGTTCCTACAAAAGTGTCAGTTATTCCGTACGCTTGCGAGGCGAGCGTTGGAAGAGGTGTCGCCAACAAAAAGAGAGATGTGAGGGCAACCAACATCATGCACTTGCTATGTTCAGAAGGTCAGGAAGGAGTGAAAGCGTTTTCTCAAGTACAAGAGAAAGAGAACCGTAAAAGAGTTCTTCGGATGGGGGTTGTTTTCAAAGATTTTACAATGGACGGCAGGTACCTTGAGGTACCTGGAGGTCCAACTCCGGAACAATAAAACGCTGCGCTTACTTGAGTGACCCCTTGATCGGTACCTTTTTCGGGCGTCAAATTGTCACCATCCCCGAGATTCTTTCTAGTGAGCAAATCGTCTGAAACGGTGTTTTCGAACATGATTAGCTAACTTTGGTCAAGAGGTCACTATTTCAGTGGCGTTATCTCACAGTGGGACCTACGTTCCTCTATGGGTTATGAGAAATTGAAACGTTTGAAACACTCCGGGCCTTTCCAAAATGCTCCGCGATTGGTGTTTCGGCATCAAAAATAGCCCCAGCAAGTGATGTTATTCGGGTCTAGTGCCTCTTGATACTCCTTTTGCGTTCGGGAGGCAGGTGTTCGAGGATTTCCACTCCAATTTATCTTGGCATTTTTAATCAACTAGAATATAGATACTTA
>WSTZ01000581.1:0-14184 GCA_019632295.1 Tulasnella sp. 418
GTCACCGGTTCGGCGGGAATCGAATCTTGGACAAATGGGAATCAGGTCACATGACGCAACTTGCAAAAGCGCGATATATAGGACCATCTCTAGGTGGGAGCCATCTCGGTGCAATTCATCCATCATGGTCACCACTCGGGCAATGCGTCTAAAGCGAAACCTCTCATCTGGAGATGACGATGGCTCAGAAGGTAGGCTGCTTTGTTGCTCAAACCATCATCTCTCATCCATCCCTCATAACCCCAGTGCATAATGCGGAGGGACGACCAGGCAAAAGGCAGAAAAGAGAGGGTGGCAAATATAGTTCCCTCTCCACCACATCGAAGGGGGAAAACGGAGCATCTGATGCCGCCACGAATGAGTCAAATTTGGCGGTTACCACTCCCAAAGCTATTAGAAAACGTCAAGGACGGCTGGCTGGCATGATGAACATGCCGATTGATATCTTTGAGGAGGTAGGCTATGCTTTGTAGCTAGTCGTAACTTCAATGGTTGAGCTGTGACATAACGCCAGATATGTTCACTCCTTCACCCTTTGGACCTCCTCCATCTAGCATGGACTACTAAAACTCTACGCTGCGTTGTTATGTCGAAAACGTCAAAGGCTGCATGGAGAATTGCGAGACAGAGTCAAGAGCCTGATATGCCCGACTGTCCTGAGTTCTTGACAGAACCGCAGTATGCCGCACTGGTCTTCACCACAATTTGTCAAGTGAGTCTCATGAATCACGTTTATCTCGAAATTTACTCACAGTGGTTGGGAACCATAGGTTTGTGGTAACCCAAAAGCCACGAGAGTTTACTATGGCCTCTACAGCAGATATTGTAAACGCTGCGTCAGCTCTCAGTAGGTAGCCGTTTTTCATCCTGCACTCCTCCATCTGATAAATTTCAAGCGTCATCGAAATCAACGACGCCCTCCTCAGCTCATTAAGAATGTCTCATCTAGACCGGATCAAGCTCGTGAAGATGTTACCAACGGTGCGGGGTATGTAGAATCAAAGCCTACGAACTACAATGACCTACTAATTGCTGGTTACGTTCACCATAAAGCTTATAAAACAGGTGAAGGGCGATGGAGTACACCCACATGGTGTTCCAAAAAGACAATGACAAAGCTCTCAAAGGAGTGGTTGAAATTAGAGAACGAAGCTGATCGGGCGGCCTTTATCGAATCTCGTTCTCCGATGGTTGTAGCAATTCAAGAGGTAAGTCTTCAACACTAAGCTCCATGCTATTTCCGCTTAGAATGATTTCCAGCATGCCAGGGTGTTAAAACAATGGCATTCCCAGGAAAGTTATAAGAAGAACAGGGCTATAGAGGATGTTCGTAAGTCCCGGTCAGAAAGGTATGCAGATTGCTTCTTAGGCAAGCTCTCGGCTCATTCAACCAATCTTACCCATGCAGCATAAAGGACAGGCTTTTGGAGCTAGGGTGGGAAACCAAGGATTTCCCTGCACGAGTGCATTCACCTAAAGACCGAGAGTGGTTCACATTGACCAAGAAAAATCAACCGTTGACGGAGAAGGGTAAGCGTTTTCACGTAAGCTTGAATTGGTTGCAAGTTAACCCCTTCGGCAGTTTGGATCAATGTTCAACCAAAGTTGGAAAAATTCTTGGCAGAATACCAACCGAGAAGACTGGAAAGAGAGCGTCAGGAACGCGTGGATAGTCGGACAAGGGTATTGAAACAGTTCTACGTTAACTTTCGCCTTCAACAGTCCAAACTATCACCCAATATACTGTTCCCTGGTGGATACCCTCAACAATTGGGAGATATTCCAGTTATCCAAGACTTGATCGACGACGACGAACATGGCCCCATAACCAAGGAAAGATGGGAGGACAAAATACCCGAGATCATTGAATTCCTGACCCAACGCACTACCGAAATCGAGAGCGTAGTGGCCACGTGGTACGCTGCTTCGTACAAGCAGTGGCGCGAGTCGAACTCGGGCCCACCTCGTCTGTTGAATCATGAATTCCATATTCTCGACAGCGAAGGGCATCTCGACCTCCGTCGAGCTACAGTTGTTTTCAAATGTTCGCGTTGTCAAGAGCCGACCTGGTATCCCGCTTGCTTCCAGCATAGGGATTGCTGTCAATGGAGAGAATGGTCAAAAGCAACTACTACGACATGGAAGCCTGGATCTCCTGGCCCGCTTGGCTTAACATTTGATCCAACTTTAAATCTGACTGTGATGCAGCTGTTCGCCCAGCTGGACATCGATCCTCTTACCACCTCTTCTCTCGATCTTCCTCCTTTCCTTAATCCACTGTCGCCAGCTTGGGAAAGACGAGAATCGTACGCTTGTTTACTGTGCGATGAAGACAATCAGTTCTACAATACTATACCACGATTAGTGCGTCTTCGCTATCTAATAAGCTACGTATAATATCTTGATAACTAAATGACCCTTTTTGCGCAGATCGAGCATCTCAGGAAAGAAATTGCCGACTTCCAAGTCCGTGAAGCTGCCATAGCTCGTCTAGGTCGGAAGGCGTTTTCCAATCTGAAAGAAGGACAAGATATCCCAGTTCTCCGAGATGGCCATGATTTATCCGTGAAACGTGGTCCGGATGGACTGTGGCAGCAACTCTCATGGAATGAGTCCACTGTCATCAGACAAAGATACCTTTCTTTCAGAAACCGAGTACACCCATATCAGTCTCCAGAGTACAATTCGACCTTATCGAAATATCTCAAACGCGGACACCACTCTAGTTGCTTGCTGTGTCCGAAGGCTTATAGAGAGGTGAGCAAATGGATTTTTTATGGCGAATTCAGGCAATTCACAAAAACGAATTGATCTAGAAACAAAGTTGTTACAATTTTGCGATAATGCTAAACCATATCAAAGCAAAGTATGTTTGATTTCTATCATACTCATCACCCAGCGAGAATTCACCGATGTGTTTAGGCATGAAATGGACGTAGCAAAGGAACTTGAGGCGAAAGGCGCCGAGCTGGAGCAGGCAAAACAACAAGCACTATCAGCAGAAGGTAACCCGATGGACGTAGATGACAATGCCGATAGTTTGCAGGGCGTGGCAAGTGGATCATCATAAGGTGGCCGGGTAACCAATAGTAGTTTTGATGTATAAAACAGTGCTGATGGCTAATTCTTTTGAGATACGTACATACGTCATTTGGCAAAAGTTGCATGACAGATAACTTCAGGTTGACCAACCAACCTTGACAGCTCCAATGATCTTGCAAACGAGACATCCGCAGCTGTTCCATAGAAGTAGCGATAGAACGTTCACCAAAGCAAGCTCCACTTGTTGCCTAGGGATAAAACAAAGGCTAATCTGATTAAATAGACTTGCACCAAATCAACCCAATAGTTACGTGCCATGCACCTCGGTCTCTAGTCAATCACGTATATCTTTACAAGCATGGAATTGGAGTATCTATCGCCAACGTAGCCATTGACACCTGTGTACGTCAATCGCGGAGTGGTTGTTCGAGACTTGGGGTGAACGGTGATTAGTACGGTCATCAATGCCGAGATATCGAACGTGAGAAATGATGTTCAATTTGTTTCTTCAAAGATTTGTACGCAACTTGACTTCCGGCCTTATATTTCTTCGGGAAAGTCTGAGGGAGGACTGGTGAGTTCAACCACTCGAAATGTGGTTTTTGGGGTGTAGTTGACATAATGAACATCTTTTTGCCCTTTACCAACTGGTTGGAAACACAAACGCAATTAGACTGGGCCAATCATTGTAATTTAAACCACAATCACTCATGGTATCGACCTAAAATATCTTGTTCTCAATCAATAACCTCGATATGCCTCACGCTCGAGTAAACGAGCTTGGTCCTGTCGCTCGTCATCATAGCACACTCTATCCACATCTAGAAGACGGAGACGAAGAAGAAGCAGAAAGCCATTACACAGATGGTTTGACTGCGCCTTCTCGTCCTGCTTCAGGTACAACTCATGTCCGAAACAGAAGTAGTCCATCAACCACTTCCAGTTCCAGATCTCGGACTGCAATACGTCAATCACGATTATCATCATCAACACCATCCTCTTCGAAACCTGGTAGATCTCGTTACGCTACCCTCTACTCTCAATTTAATCAGAAATACCGATCTCGTGCAAACCAAGAAGGCGATGACAGTAATCCGTACTACTTCGGTCGGGACCTTGAGGATTCCGACAGTGAAGAGGAAGTGCCCCCTAGGCGAGGGTCTACGGGCAATGGCATTACCATCACCGATGCGGATGCAATCAATGGGAATGAATTGCTGGCAGACTCCGATGAGATTCCGGAGAATCTGACTCCGGAAGAAAGAGAGCGGCTGGAATGGCAGACAATGTTGGCATCTGTGCTCAGTGGAGAAGTATTACGAGCAGAAAAGACGCGAATAGGAAGGGCTCTGGAGACATCGGAAGCGCAAAAGATTAATCGGTTGGACCTTTGGCAGGAATTGCGTGCTCGGCTCCGAGGAAGGAGTGTTGAGCACGAAAAAGAAAGATTGGAGGAACGTAGGAGAATACACGTTGGACCGGTTATCGAGGACATCCTTGACTTTCGAGCCATCCTCCCGGGCGATGTCGCTCCATCTCCCCAGGGAACCCCCAATTCTGAAAGTCATGTCTCTCAACAGAGCTGGCATATCCCTTCTCCGTTGAAACAAGTGGCTAACCTGCTCCGACGTTGGGATGCAGCCGAGAGTCTATATCCTCATCAGAAGGCGATGCGGCAGGATAACCCTCTCTGCGCAACGCCCGAGTTTATCCAGAGGATCGAGTGTCTTCAAAGCTGGTTCACAGTGGTCACCAATCTCAAATCCCTACTCAATGTCCTGCGACAGTGGACGAACAGCGATTCCTTGGACATAACAGCACCGGTCCAACGAGAGACTGTCATACATCCAGCCAGGCGTCCCTCCACGGCTCAGACGGATAACATTGAATCCACTTCCTTTGTGGAGCGTATTCTCAAAGAAGATGGCTTACAACGGACGTTCGAACGGGGTGCGCTAGTGGTGCGACATGGGCACATCTACAATGCCAAGGTGTTGTGCATGGAATACAGCGACCTCCTTGAAGATCTCAATCTTCCCACTTACACGGAGGATATACTCAACGTTATCGTATTCCCCACTCGTCTCATGGAGGAGGTCCTTCGAGTACGGCTAGATTACGCAACCAAGGTTACAGATCCCAATCTGTTGACCGTCGATCAGATGCTTGACGATTTCCGTTTGGCTATTGGTCTTGCTTGTACTCTGAAAAACGAGTACGATGAGCTGATGGAACCCGATCCCGGTGGAAAGTGGGATTTACCTCCTTGTATCAGTCCGGAATACGAGCAGACAATTTTGACTGCTTTGAAGTTCTTCTTCAAACTCATTCACATGAAACTGAAGAGTGCTCACAGAGGAATCTATTTCAAAGAAACGGAATTGTTGGAGGGGCATTGGGAGATTATGGAGGAAGTGACAATGGCAACTAAAGATGGTGGTTTACTAGTCGCGGAACATGTTTGGTCAGTAATTCTTCATACCCTCGAATCGTTCTCGACCTGAATTAGATGTCCTTTTCATAGCTCTCTCACCAACAAGCTCGTACTTCGAGTTATAACCTCTTTCCTTGGACAAATGAGGAATCCAGTCTTACACGAACACCACGATGACAACAATCGTGCATCACCTACCAGGACTAAATTCCCTGCAATCATAAATGAACCTGCCAAGGGTAGCCAAGAAGGCGAAGAGACCTTGCGATGGTTCAGCAAGGTACTTGACGGAGTCAAATTAAGGCAGCGAAAATTGCTTCACTATGGAAGGTTCGAGGTCACACTGCACTATCCTTGATTTGCATGATGTTGAACAACCTTTTACAGACTTTTAATGGAACGGTTCGGCAATTCCGCCGAGTATGATCTTAGCGGCATCGATGTTGACGTTTTCGTTCGCACCTTGGTCAACACAGAGCACTTCCTCATCTACACCGAACATTACGAATCCCGTGGCTTATATTTGGTTGCTGACGCTACCATGTATAATCGACCTGATCTGTTACGGCATCTGCTCGTCAAGGCGTTTCATGTGAACCGTAATCCATCCGGAGAAGTTGGAGTCGGAACTTGGAAAGTCGGAGATGCAGCCAGTGATGTTGCAGCTTCGGAGGAAGAGGAGGGGATCTATGCGGAAGATGGGCACTACCTCCTAATTCTCTCGCCAACAGACAACTTCTTATGGACGGGGACGGTCCTGATGTTGACCATGCCAGAAATCGAACTAGAGATGGACGTCGAGCGAGCGCGCCTCATCGCTACAAGTCCAGCACGTCTCAACTCTGCGAAGCAAAAGTTCGAGACCTCTCTAACTGTCTTACAAGATGAGGTCGAAGATACTGAACCACCCTTGACCTTGCTGGTCGATCGACAAGCCCATCTGCCAGGTATCAACAAGGAACTCAAGAAGATCGACCGAGCTCACTTGAAACTCGCGGAAACCATTGTCGATTCGGTTCATGAAGCAAAGAAGAACTTGGTTTCCATTCCCGGAGCCCAAGAGTTGATGGCAAATTGGTTCTCGTTTGCGAGCGAGCATGGTCAAAGGGTCATCAAGACGGCCAGGTATCCCAATGTTAATCGGCTGAATCGCCTTTTAACCAAGTTGGCTATCAGTTGGGTGGCATTCATATGCGATAATTGCGACCCAACGGATAGAAAGACTTTCCGCGGGGCGGTGGCAGCGTTAGAGTTTGCGATGATGCGAACCACTGGGAACCATATCCTTCAACTTTCAGACGTGGACTTTACGACCTTGCGGCAAAAGGTGGCAAGTTGTATGACACTCTTGATCAGTCACTTCGATATCCTCGGTGCGAGGTCGAACTTTGAAGCGATGAAGGAGAAGGAGAGAATGGCAGATATGCGTGTACAGCAGGCTCTGGCTGATGCACGAGTCGCCGATGGACTCGATCAGATGCGACCGCCGTCGCCTGACACTGGAGAGTATATCACTCAGGCTCAACCTGATCGCAGCTTGCGGGCTCATATCGATAAGGTGTTCCAGAGAGCGGTACAGACGGATACTGTTAGGGATGCGATACAACAAGAACAACACATCGCGGGAAGAGTGCTCGTCAATGAAGGGCCAGAGGACGAGTCATACTTACTCCTGGCGTCGTCTTCAATGTCTATCAGATGGCAACAAGGACGCTTCATCGGAGCTGGCGCGTTCGGCTCGGTGTATCTCGCAATGAACCTGGACTCGGGAGGTGTTATGGCTGTCAAGGAAATACGATTCAAGGACTCGACTAGTCTCAGCACTCTATACAAGCAAGTGCAAGACGAACTCAGTGTCATGGAGCTCCTGCACCATCCCAATATTGTGGAGTACTATGGAATCGAGGTGCATCGAGACAAGGTCTACATCTTTGAAGAATACTGTTCAGGTGGAACACTCGCGAACTTATTGGAGCTAGGAAGAATCGAAGATGAAACCGTACTCAAAGTCTATACGATGCAGATGCTTGAGGGTCTAATGTATCTCCATTCAAAAGGAGTGGTGCATAGAGATATCAAGCCAGACAGTGAGCCAGGATTTACTTCAGCGATTAACACACTATCTCATAATACTGTATAGATATTCTCCTTGACCATAACGGAATCATCAAATTTGTCGACTTCGGTGCTGCCAAGGTTTTTGCCAAGAACAAGGGGTCCATTCAAGTTGGGCGAACCGTTGCCATGCAGGGGAGTGTTCCAGGGATGCCCGGGATGCCAATGCACAGTCTAACAGGTACTCCTATGTACATGTCCCCCGAAGTTATCAAGAGTGATAAACGAGGAAGACGGGGTGCAATGGACATATGGGCAATGGGCTGTGTGGTGTTGGAATGTGCTACCGGCCGGAAACCCTGGAGCAACCTTGACAACGAATGGTGAGCAAAATGATGTTCCCGCTTCTGCCCAGTCATTTGACATGGCGTTTGTCTAGGGCCATCATGTTCCACATAGGAGTCGCAACACAGCATCCACCTCTTCCCGAGCCAGGACAGCTGAGCGAGTTGGGAATCAACTTCATCAAGCAATGTCTAACGGTGGATCCGATGCGGCGACCCACTGCCGAGGAGCTCTATGACCACCCTTGGATTGCCACCTTCAGAGACGAACTTCAGGCATACGATTTCGAGCATAGGGACGACATTCCGCCCACGCCATCTTTGACAAACACGAGCTTCAAATCTGAGGCCTATGATTCAAATCTACTGAACAAGCAAGGACAACTATCGCTGAATCAGAGCCCATTGGTCGCACCAGATATTTCTCCAGGTATAGTCTCACCAGCCAGTGATCTGTCCATGGAATCTGGAGGCCTCTATGGCTCAAGAGGACCACCTTCAAAATCACCTTCTCCTTCAATCGGCTGAAACACTTCAATTCATCAATCAAGCTACAATCTCATGGTCTATGCACTTCCGTTCTTCTTATCTTATTCAAACACACGCACGCTTTCACCACCATGAGTGCATCTCATGCATTTCGAATTTGCCCTTATGGTGGATCTTACGCTTTTTTTTTTTTGGCTTCGGACTCATTTATTTCATCTTGGTCTCAGGGGGTACATTGTGTTTTTGGTTATACACGTCGCCATTTCTTTTGTCCATTGACAAGATAACCTAGCTTAGCTATACGCTGTAATTCTTTGCACATACACGAATTGAAGATTGATGCAGCAACACACATTGAATATGAGGAAAGAAAATCCTTGTTCATTTCACAAGAACGTTACTACTAGAAGTAGGTCCACGAGGGATGAAAGTCCCGGAACAGTATGTGCATGATTCCATTGTCCATAATGCAGGAATCGGGGAGTGGAGAGCGGCGTAAGGGGCTATGTACAGGCGGGTGGATCAATCAATGACCCATCGGTTCTGAATATATTTTCCGGATCCTGCACCCTGTGGGGCAACTCCACGAGTGTGATTGTTGTTGTTGTTGTTATTACCGGAGACAGAGGCAGTAGTAGTGGTGAAGCTGTAGTTATCCCAGAACGAATCCGAGCTGGCATTACTAGCTCTCAAGTTGTTTCTATCCGGAAGACCTCCAACCCTTGAATGCGCATTGGAATTCGCTTGACTTACAACAGATCCCAATGAACTCGTGCTTTCCATGACCATATGAGTTTGACCGCGAGCTTGTTGCCTGTTATCGGAGAGAGTGTAAGATGGGAGGATGGGAGGCATAGGAGGGAGTGTGGCGGGTGCTTCATTGTGGACGGTAACAGCAGGTGGAACGGGTTGAATCTGTGGAGGTGCGACGCGTTGACCGAAAAGTTCAGAGTATGTGGGGACGGAGTTGCTAGGGAAAGCGACGGGTGCGTCTCGAGAAGTGACAGTGTCACTCCTTGACACCCTCTTCTCCTCATCCCAGACTGCTACACGTTGGAAGTCTTCACCTTCAAGAGGTTCCTGAGATTGCACTACGGACAAGGAGGTGATTAGTTTGAGTAGAGAGAGATTGTGTGGGGTAAAACGTACAATACTTGGAGAGCTGTTCGCCAAAGTTACGTTGGCAGACGGCTCCGAGGATGAATGCCAAGAGAGTCAGAGCAGCAGCTACAACAGCCATAATCGCAAAGAAGGTCCTTAAGATGCAGAAGTTATTAAACCGCAATTATTGAGTGTGCCATGCATGCTCACCATGTCGAGAACGTCAATCTCCAAGTATGAGAAGCAAAGCTTGCTCCCCATTGTGTCAAAACGAGAATGGAAAGACCCAAGAATCCGTATGTGAGACCGTTGTGTTCCTTGCGGACACCGAACCATCCGAGGCAGATCCAGGGAACAAGAAGCTGCGGTCATAAGATGTGTTAGGTAACGTACACTTGCCAAGATAGTAACACTCACGATTATGAGGATGATGGCAACCGCACGATAGGCTGTTCCGTGCTGCGCGAACACACCAATGGAGCCGGTGTACAACTGATCAAGCCAAAGTGCAAGAGCGGTAATCAGGAAGAACAGGGAGCTTTTGCAAACACGTATTAGTAAGTTGACATTTGGCAATCCAGTCTGAGCCATAAAGTCGACTTACAGTTGAAGGACAATGCTCATGGTAAGAACGATCTTGTAGATGCGGTTGATCTTGAGAGATGCACCGACACGCTTGAATGTAGCCCATCCGAAGAGCTTGACGAGTCTCCATGAAAGAATGCCGCTTGCGATCAAAGCTACGCAGTTGAGTACAAGTACTGGAATCTAGATATATATGGGTCAGATTTGAAATCACTTCCCCCTGTATGGAAAAAGTCAGTCTGACCTCTGCTGTAGCCCTATCCTTCCAATAACCGGGCAAAAGATTAACACCCCTGCATGCTCCGTTCGTTGTCAAAGCGGCAAAGTTCTTCCTGAAGTTGGCAGTATGAGCGAGCTGGAATCCGGACCACATCGTAGCGAGAACATGAGTGAACTTGATAAAAGGGATGATGTCAGTCCGCACGTCTATGGAGAGGAGAAAAAGACGGGCACTGACCAATGCAGCTATAATGTGAGGAATAGACTCGTTCAAAAGAGCGACAATGGACATTCCGAATACCCAGACTTGGAATCCAATAAACACTACATCTTCACGCTTGGTGTTGCGAAGCCTAACAATATGTTTTGTACAAGGTCAACTTTCGCCCATTTCCTTGGTAACAATTGTGGCTTACGTTTGAAGTGGCCAACTGAGGACGGCAACACATTCAGCACTAACTTGAACAGCGTCACCTTGATGACCTTCGAGAGAGTGACCATCTCCAGTTGCTGTGGGATCCTCACCCAAGCCGATGATTTGTAAAGCGGTGATGGTGAAGTTGTTTGGATCGGATTCGGTTCGAGCGGTGATTGGAGTGATGAAGACGTCGCGTTTGGCCAAGGAATGCGATGGAGAGGACCTTTTGACTCTGCGGACTGTAGCGGTAGATCCTCCAATTACTGTGCGAGTGACTACGACTGTAGATGTAGGACGAATTGTGGATGATGGTACGATTCCAGAAGTGGTCACTCCAGCGGTAACGCCCTCATCGTCAGAATCATCGGATTCAAATCCATCGTCATCCGAGTCTACTGAATCGGTGTCGGATGCAGCGTCGTCGTCGTCATCGGACTCCTCTTCACCTGGGATTTGTGATCCAACAGGGATAGAAGCAGACTGTGTTACGCTTGAGGTAATTGATGACAACGGGACCCTTGTGGATGTAACGGAGGTTGTAGTAGGGACAGAAACAACTGAAGAAGCAGGAGCAGGATTCAATGGAAGAATGTCACGATCTTTGGGTTTGAGGACTCCAAAGTCATCAGGGGAAAGACCATCTTCAAACATTCCTCCGGCAGCCCATAGGATCTTGCAAGGGCGCTCAACTTTATCTCCTGGAATTGCCCAGCAACTCTGAAGTGTCTTTCGATCAGGACTTAGGAGAGTGAAGTTTTTGGTGTTGAGTCCTGCGGTGATTTGTAGTTGGGAGAGGAAATCGGTTGCTTTGAAGTTGATTGAATAGGCTGTGAGTTGAAAGACGACTTGGATGAAGCAGTGGACGATGGAGAGTACAAAGTACAAAGTTATGACTCGTGAAGATGTTAATCTTGACCACTAATAAAGATGTTAATGACATTAATAGAATAACGCGTTTTGTACGCACCACAAGTTTGAGCTTTGCAGGGAGAGGGATCACTTCCCAAATTTGTTTCATGCGGACCATTTTGAATCAAGGATTGCGTAAAACGAATGAAGCTGTGAATGGAGTGAGCATAAGATACATTCAGAGGTGGCATTGACATACATTTTCTAGTGAGACAGAATAAAAACTGCAAAAACGACGTCATCTTCTGTTGAGCTCAAAGCATTGGATCATACTCACAACAAACGGACAGCACAGCGTCCAGCCGCCGTCGAGGCAGTAGCAAATAAAAAAGAGAGGAAAGGAGAAGAGAGAAATAAGAAAAGAGTGGAGGACGTGAAGAGTAGTCGTTGAGATGTCGTTGTTAGTCGAGGACACAATTGTCCCTGATTACCACAGATTCTACGGTCGTCAAGGACAAACAGCCCAACCATCATCAATCCATTTATATAGAGTCGTCTTGGCTATCCCGAGCACTCCGTTTCGAAGCTTCGAGGGTTGTTGTCCATTCGGTGAGAAGCTTTTCATTCGTTGTGTACATCCTACTTAATCCAAATTGGACCACAAGTTGGCTATTTGGCCTGTCGTCGTAAAACTTAGTCACCCATCCATTTAGACTCATGTTCCATCCGAGGGAGTAAACCGAGGTGGACGTCGTTGATCGCTTATTACATGGTAATTGGGTTACTAAGCGACTTGATCAATCTCCATCACAAGAAGATTACCTATGTCCCGCAGCAACGATGGAAACTGCAGAGGAAATCATAGGACAAAAGCAACTTGGACAAGGTTAATCGTTGTCTATGCATAATTGATGAATAGTTGTGCACCCCAAAATAATGATGAGATAGTGCCTGAATCATTGTTGATTGCCTTCAAGGGGTCTTTAATTAAAAGTGAGGCCTCACTGGCGCTTCAGTGTCCCTTCCACAGATGCGAGACCACAGACAAAGGACGATTGCTTATGTCACACTTTCCCAGAGTCATGTGATTAAGTAGAATGCTTGCTCTAATTTGCTGTTCAACTTCTATTTTTGTAAGTGCCACGGAAGAGGAGCGTGAAACTGTCCTCGGAATATTGCTCGTTAACTTCGCAAGAATCTTTTAATTGATCTCTTGACCTCTTTAAAGTGACACGTATTCATCCAATCGACACTCATTAAACCGCCTACGTTTTCACTACTCCTTTTCCCATCCTCATCCTTCCCCCTCTTTCAGCCAGAACTGCAATCCTAGAAGAGGGATTTCAATAGAGGCGGTCTGCGACCCCGTCATACAACAATGTCTTACCAAAACGATTCCTCAAATCAAGAATCTAACTCACTTCTCGACAAACTCGATTCGATAGTTCCAGTCAGAGAATTCGATGCGTTTCCAAAAGTACATACCACGTACACTGAACGGTCATCCTTTGGAGGGATTGCAACCGTTGCAGTCATCTTGCTTTCCTTCTTCCTCAGTCTGAACGACTTGGGAGAGTTTATTTGGGGATGGCCTGATCACGAGTTTGCTGTGGATAAAGTATACAAGAATACGATGAACATTAATTTGGATATGACCATCAATATGCCCTGTTATTGTGAGTCTGTCCGGTCCCTCCTAATCTGGCGCTGCACTCACATATAACAGCCCTTTCTGTCGATGTCAGAGATGCTATTGGTGACCGTGTCCACTTGACCAACAGTTTCACTCGCGATGGGGTGCGTACAAATGCTACGCCCACCTGCACAGCCGACTAACATCAACACCCATAGACCACCTTCGACACCCGTCAAGCTCACATACTCCAGTAAGTCTCTCATACCATCTATTTCAAGACAAACCAAGAAACTCACACTATTCAAGGTCTCACGGTGAAGCCTCACAATCCGTCTCTGAAGTCATCACAAAAGCTCGTAAAAAGTCTGGTGGTCTATTTGGATTCTGGAAAGGAAAACCAAAGCCGAAATTTGGACCCACTTATAACCATGTACCAGACGGAAGTGCATGCAGGATTTATGGAACTGTTGAAGCTAAACGCGTAACAGGTTGGTTTGCGCTTTCGGATTTCATGAATCAAACGAGCGTGGAAACTGACATTCTGTACTACAGGAAACTTGCACATTACTACTCTAGGTCATGGTTATGCTAGTCATGAACATACAGATCATAAATGTGAGCACTGTAAAGTCCGCATATCATCACAGGGCTAATTCAAGTTTCTTTAGTGATGAACCTCAGCCACGTCATTACGGAACTTTCCTTTGGTCCTTATTTCCCGGATATTGCTCAACCTTTGGACTACTCGCTCGAGATTTCTGATCAACGTGAGTTGCGGGACTTTTCGATACATGATTGAAACGTCCCTTAACACACTCTCCTTAGCATTCTCCATGTTCCAATACTTCCTCAAAGTCGTCCCAACCGTCTATTATCCAGCTCGTGGCGCACCACTTACCACCAACCAATACAGTGTCACACACTACCGTCGCGAAATCGAACACGGTCGAGGTACACCAGGAATCTTCTTCCGATTCGAGATTGATCCCATCCAAATGTCAATCTATCAACG
>WSTZ01000582.1:0-14169 GCA_019632295.1 Tulasnella sp. 418
ACAACTGGCCACGGAGATTATAAAGCTGACCAAAGAAGCACCATCAGCGTAAACAACCTAAACAGCCTCGAGACATGGTCCCCAACTCGTAGGAGTCTCAGAATCCCGTCATTCACATTCTTTATACACCCACTTCATATCCAAGATGCGTTGAAGTGATTATAGAACGAATCATAGACATAGCCCCGCATAATACATAGCAGCTTTTGCTGTGTGGTGTTGATAGACGTCTCCCATCTTGAGCTATGGTGTGACTGGTGTGACACCCTTGGTCTTTGCCCCAATACGCCCTCAGACCACTAGATACAGTCCAGATTTTAGTGAGCAGGTTTGCTGAAAATGTGTTAAATGGGTAAACTAAGCAATTAGATGGTTAATTCATAGGTGTCCAAAATTTGCTTTTTTCGTTTTCGAGGGCATTGCTCCTGTGGCACTTGTATATCCGTTTTCTCATAACTTAGTTGTTTGATAGCTGGATTTCTGTGATCAGGTTTATAAATGATAAGTTACTTGATCGAAAACCGACGATTTTGAGATGCGTGCGCTAAAAACAGTATATACCTTGGCTACTCGACGGTTCTCTACAATGATGGACAGGATCACGTGCTATGGCATGAGATTACATCAGCTCGGCATTTTCCCCTACTGATTGCCGAACTGCGATTCACCACTAGCATTTAGAGTTGACCAGGATCGATAGATAGAAGGATCCTCAACGACAATTTCAACGCTGCTCTAAGGGCTGTGCAACAAGATACAGTTTCAGGAAACTCATTCCGGACAGCGTCGTCTGAGACCGCGATACATACACATGCTAGCACTTGGCAGCCGTACTATCATCGCATTTCATATTACCAAAAACGATTTAGACTACGACCTCCACTCGACGCGGCATATCTTGGCGCATATGGTACATCGCAGCGTTTCATATTATCGCGAATCTGGAATAGTCCCTAGAAAACTTTTGAGAGCGAAACCTATTGAGACTACTTGTAACGTTTCCTGAACAAAGGCAATAAATTGACAGATCACCTCGGGCACACATGGGATGAAATGCATCCGAACAAGCAATGAAAGCCCCACAAAATCTCCTTCAAACAATCTACTTTGAACAAACAGGTTATCTGTAATCAATAGATAGGATCAAGAAAGCTATCACCGATCCCTCCGGTTGCTACACAATTAATGGCATTAGCAAGCTATATTTGGTACATCAATCCGGCAAGATAAGCGATGAACACGTCCAATCAAACTTCATTCAACCGAGTCTACATGGGTGTCTCCGATAGTGCAAAGTGGAGTGGCGAAGAAGTCTTCGAGGCAAGCGAGTCGAGGGATAGATTTCATAAATTTGAATCAAGAAGCATCATTTTGATTAAACGAGAAAATACAATTGAGTTTGCGGTGAAAACCACCTAATGTTACACCAGTTGTTGAAAGCAGAGGGAGCAAAAGGAACGATCCATTGGACCAGAAGATAGCGATGCAAGGGGAAAGAGAGCGAAAGCGTATGGTATGGTTTGAACAGAGATGCGTGTTTTCAGTGGGCGGGTGAATGGTTTTTTCTGGAGAAAAGGTGGATCTTCAGAACGAGCGTGGGGCGGAGAACCAGGGCTCCAAGGGGTAGTGAGAATAAGCGAGTCCAATAAACGAAGGGGTTGTCGGTCTAGGTTTTCTTGTAGTGAGAGATTGCTTTGATGGTAAAATAAAGATGTAGATATCTTGGTGAAAAATCATGTCAAGTCACCGGGAGAGATCTGGTTGGCCGATATGGTACTCACCTAGATGCACACGGACGAAAAGAGTTTATCACTCTAATCCATAAAAAGCAGCTGACTTGTACCTTTAGAAGCCCTGAGTCGAGGATAGGGGTAGCCCATAATGCGGCGGAGCTGAAAGACCTGGACTCAGGGACTGCTGGTACTGCTGCGAGTGTTGCTGTTGATACATGGAAACATCCGCACCGCCCCCTTCCAGTTGTTGGGTGATCCCGAAGCCAGCATCTCGAGTACGAGTTTCCAAAGGTGGAGATGGCATCACGGGTAACTGATGATTCGTGTGCTCGTGCACATGGGGATAAGGTTGATGTAATGCGGATGAAGAGGGCTGATATTGGCTTTGAGCAGGGGCAAAATTACGAGCGTTGTACTGAGATGAGTGGTGATGTGCTGGCTCGTGATGTTGGGAGTAAGGGGGAGGAGGTACTTCCGATACCTCCGATTCTGCTTCTTCTCCTCCCAATGCAACGTTCTGTGCGAGTAAATCTTGCTGTTGCTGATGGGCGATAGTGTATGGATCCGGAGAAGCGACGCCCTGGGATTCTGGTGTGTGGCTTTGACTGTGTGCTTGACCTAGTCCATCCCCAGAATTGACTTGGACGACATTAGGAGGTGGAGAAAGTGTATTTCCCAACCCAGCTATGCTCAACGACAGTTGACCCAAAGCTGATGTGAGATCTAACCCAGCCAAACTGTTAACAAGTGGGTTGGCGGGTACTGCCGGAACGGAATTTTGCGTTGCGGATGGGTTGAGGAGACTCGGGGGTACCGATAAGCCCGCAGAAGCAAGCAAAGCATAAATCGCCTGCATCGAGTCGTTCATGTTCACGTTGGGCGCCACAGGAACAGAATTTAATATGCTGGAGGTATTGTACGTATTTTGCTCCGGAACCGCTCCGATGCCAGTGAGACCGATATGGTTTTCCGAATACAGGGCCTGTTGGTGTTGCTGTTGATTCAGCAGGTAAGCGTTGATAGCAGCCTGCGCTTGAGCTTGAGCCTGCTGTTGTATCTGAGCGTGCATTTGAGCAGCACGAGCCGTCAGGTCCGCCATTTCGGGAGGAGGCGAGGAGAGAGAATGTGTGTCATTCGGTGGGAGCGTTAATGGTGCAGTCAACGTATCGAACTGAGACTGTCCAAGTGATAACGGAAGATGCCCTGGGGTTCCGCGCCTAACCAAGCCTTGGCTTTGCTGATGCCGTAAAGAAGCTGAAGGAGATCGAGAGTAAGGAGAAACTGAGGGATCGGGGGTGTATGGATAAGGAGGATGGGGTGATTCTTCCGGAGTGCCTGTTGCGAACATTGGGTTTGAGACGACAGGTGTCGCCTCTTCGTGGATGATACTAGGCTGTTGTACCTCGTAATCTGAATTGGTCTCTGTCGGCCTATCGGAATAGTTCTCGAATGAACTAACATGATGTAAAGGATGTGGGGGTCGGTGGTGGGGATAAGGATATGGGGGATTGGGCGTGTGATGTCCCCTGGAGGAAGCATGCTGAAGGCTTCGGCGAACTACGTGCTGCGTCCCTGCTCCCAACCCTGTATCTGTTAACGCACCGCGAGCAGACCTGTGTGCATAGTTGGCCTCTGAACCAGATCCATCTGTGCTCAGCGAGTCTATGAAGTGCGGCTGCGATTTCCGATGCCGCAACCCTGGTGATGAGGACAAATATCCAACATCTACTGCGCCGCTCTCAAGCAGACCCTGATCGAAATATGTGGCTGTTTCTTGAGCGTAATCCGAGTCGCTGATGCCATTCCATCCTACGAGACCGTTCTTTTCGGATTCGATAGCCAAGGTGCCTGTGAATGAATTCTTCCTTGATATTGACTGACCTGGAGAGACCGATCGGTGAGATCGATCGACTGGTAACCGTCGTGAATACGAATGGGGCTGGGAGCGGACGGATGGAGCATAGGCAGAACTCGTAACGCTAGGGGCATATCCGGAACCACCCTCGGCTATGCTTGGTGCGTATGATGAACTGGCGATCGAAGATTGGCCGTAAGCTGAACTACCTTCTCCAACGCTTGGAGCATAAGGTGAACTTGCTATTGAAGATCGCCGAAGATGCGAAGACGATGTTGTGCCAGCTATAGAAGATGCATAAGCAGAACTCGAACGATCGGAAGACTCTGGAGTATGTAAACCTATGGAAGGTTCCTTTCGGGTTCCTGTAAAGGTCGTTGCTGAGATTGTTGGTAGTTGCTTGGGAGTACGGCCTGCACCGCCTCTTCCGTAGTACTGTGTGTCACCATATGGCATGTTCCATACCGATCAGACTAAGCACGATAACGCAATTGATAAGGGTAAAAGAACCTTACCGTGACTTTGCCCTCGGTCGTTTGGGTGTTGTTACCTTCTGGGAAAGAAAAAAAAAAATAAGATATCGATTGGAGATGAGTATCATGAAAGATAGCAAATATAGACCAATAAGAGCGCTCACTTCCACCAAGGACTTCCTTGACAGCCCTCTTGCCAATTGCTAGCAGACCGATGGATTTCTTTGGTTGTATGACATGGGAATCTGGTATCGAGGTCGGACCTGGGTTCGGTGAAGTAGGAACAGAACCAGAAGCCTCGGTTGATGCAAAGGTGTATTCACCGCCAGATTCGCCAGCAGAGGTGTAGCCTCCGCCTACGGTTACGGTAGTTGTGGTGGTGGCAGCGGGTGGTGGGTTTGAGTCGGTTTGCTGATGAAAAGCGAGGAATTGGTAATTTCTTGTCGTGGAGCGAGATTCTGATTTGGATGAACCATCCTCTGGTATTGAAGGAACAGCAGACTGATCCTTCTTCCTAGCAACCTTTCCGGCACCGCGAAATGATCTCCTGCGACGTCTATCAGGACCGCTTGTTGAAGAGGTTGGTGCAGGGGCAGACGAAGGAACGGTGGCCGAAGGCGGATGAAGGACGTGCTGCATAACCAATGAGGGAAGAGGAAGGGAAGGAAGGGATGAATGGAAAGAGGAGAGATGATGTTTTAAAGATAAGCAACACTTGCAAGGCAATTAACAAGCTAGGTCCCTTGACACGATCGACTTGTGAAAAAGGTGTGAAAAGCGCCGTATGGACGCGTCTAATAAAATCAAGGGACAACGTCTCGACCTTCTTTTTTTACTTATGTGCCAAATCGGACGCTAAGGAAAATGCGGGTCAAAAAAACGGATGAGGCTGTTGGGTTAATACCTGTCCTCCCTGTTTACTCCTCTCTTTCGCTTAATATATACAAATTGAGCGCTTACAAATGAGAAGCCGTCCAAAGCGTACAGCACGCAGTTTGTCGTTTTAGAAAGGCAGAAGAAGGATCGAGAGAGAAATCGTCGGTCGCAATATTCCGCCACACATTGTCGGAGCTTGAATACCCCCTCTTGAATCCACGTGGTTCATTACTCGGCCGACGACGAAACCCTTTCCCTGGTTGTGTGTGCTTCCCCATCAGTTTTAACTTGAAAAGCTTACTCTGATCAATTGTTTAGCCACAATGGGTTACCAACGTTTAAGGGTTCTCCTAGGTCGCGACCCCGGTTGCCATTCAGGTTCGCGCCTACAAGGCCGAATAGCATGCCCTCTACACGCCGAATACCTCCCAAAAGCTCTAAATCCTGATGGCCCCACCGACCCACTCCCCCCCGAGGTGTATCAGTCTCTCTCGGAGTAATATCAAGCCACAGACGCAAAAAACGCACGTCCCGGCGTTCTAGAAGGGATCATTCCGACGTGTTTTAGATGTTCGGGACTCACATTCCGTGCTTTCTGACGTCACAGGGGAATTGTACTTTTTTTCAAGCCACAAATTCTATGTTACTCAGCTCGCACCAATAGAAAGTTTTATAAGCTCAATTACGGGCTGGATCGTTCTTTGTAAATCACTTGGATGTTCCGCCTGTTGGAAAATGAACAAGATTGCTCCACCCCCGAAAAAAAAAAAGTGTGATGTTCCAGTTCAATTTTTGATTTCCCCAATACAGTGCAATGAGCCCAGGGGCCCTTACACGCTCCACAACATCACCCAAATGCCGATCCTTGCCGCAGTTTGGTGGTACTTGTCCTGGTGGTTCCTCTCTCTTATATAAAGCGATGAGTCCCTTTTCCGGTGTGACCCGCCATTTTCCTTCAACGAACATTTTTTTCCCCTATTGACCTTTTAGCCCTTTACATTACTCCGAACCAATTACATATTTGGCTACATGTCGATGACAAGCTACCCATACGCCCAACGCTCGCATCCGGCGTCTTCCTCGATGTCGATGTCGAACGGAGCTAATCAATCCTCAGCCCAGAGAAAACAGAAAATGGCACCATTCCCAAATGCCAACTCTGCGGGCGACAACGCCATGCCGGGGATGTATCACTACTATAATCACAACCATCACCATCGTCTTCAGCCACCATCGACTACTCCATCCGCCCCTCGATCACAAACAAAAACGAACCCTCCTTTCCTTAGATCACGAGCGTCTACAGAGTCGCCTTCAGAGTCTATGACCTCGGTGTCTACTACTCCTAGACGAAGTGCATCTTCAACAACGTTAAATCCTCCATTTCCTTCTATGGCGGAATTGCCGGACTTGGGTGTGATTGATCTTTCGGACGGCCGGAACGCCGAGAGACCTCAATCGTTCAAAGCTACCATCTTCTTCCCTGGCGCAAAGTCGAGGAGAGGTAGCTCAAACTCGTCCACGTCCACATCCCAGAGTGGAACAGAATCGAAATAGTGAGTGTTTAATTGGAGTCTAGCCCGATGTGTGAACCCTTTTACTCACCATAGGGATCTGCAGAACATACGTCATTGATCTTCCTCCCGGGCATCATGGACATGCATTTTTCTTACTGCAAGTCAGGCTCAACTCTACTCATTTACAAAACTCATCATTGGCATCGTAACTATGGTCTTATTATTCGCATAAACGGCATCTCAACCTGCTCATCTCACCCCTCCCTCCCCATTAACGTCTCCATCCCCCACTTCCTCGTCGTCTCAACTGTACTATCTTTCTTGTGTTTCTTTGGTTTTACATGTTTCGTTAGGCTTTGCTTTCCGTAGTCTTCCAGATCTACCACCTCTTTGTAATACTCTCTCTCTCTCTCTCTCTCCTCTCTCCACAAATCTTAATCGCCCGGTACAAAACAATGACCGGATCTTTGATCTCTTCTTTTTTTGATGCGATTGCTTCTTCGTTCCATCGTCTTATCCAACTCTGAGACAATTCGCATAACGGTGGCCAAAACGGGAAATTTCAATTGGTTTTTCGCCACTAGGTTTTTTTACACACGATGAAAAAGCATCGACTGCTGCACCATGTCCCGCCTTTTCACACTATGTGAGAATTTGGAGAAAAGCCACAACGATCAAAAGCGCCCCGCCAAGTGACATGACGCTCCTTGGGTGTCATAGACATGGAAAGAGCAATACCCCGATGGGCGTTGAGCGTGAGTACCAAGTATAGAAGTGCACCTTGATCGATTGCACTATATCAAACTCAAAAACTCATTGGCTAGATATACAACACCATGATGTTTTTTAAGGCACGTTTCGTTCTGGAACTCGGGGATCGGTTTCTGCATTCGATGATATCTCACACGTCAACAAAGAACTGGTCCATGAGGCATTTGCATAAAAGAAACCCTTTGTGAATAGAGTGCGTTCGGGGCCTAAGGAAGGAAGTGAGCGTCGCATCATAAATTGAGGCTTGTCCCCTCAGGTCCTAGAGAAGACCTCGCTGCAAGCCTTGTTCGCGACCGCCTGTGGAGGTGCCGAGCTAGGTCCTTGTGGATGTCATCTTCGAATTTCAAGTCGACTAGGACCCAGGTACGTTTTTATATATACAAATCCCGGGCATTGCGGTTGCCAAGAAGGAAGTTGGTTCAACGTGGTTCGAAGGTTTATGAGGTCCGCGGTGTTCTATGCATTTGACGTTTCTTCTGTTTCTCTCGCATAAGATACTCGGTTCATTGTATACATTCATGTATGCTAATGTAGGTATATTACAAGCGAGTGAGATCTAATCTCGATTTTGATAACAGAAAGTGTCGACTTTTTGAGAGTAATGGCCGTTAAAGGGTGACCAATAGTATGATATCCGTGTGGATCGCATGAAGAGATCCGGTCCGCTTTTGAAGAGGAGAATGGTGGCTTCGGTCGCTTATGGACGGAGTATGATGAAGCGGATTTCAGGGGTAACTTTGTCCGCGTGGCGCTGAAATTTCGGTATGAACCATCGTACGACTCTCTCTTAACGTCCCAGATTTCTCCACTCCTCCACATTAACCCTTGATATTTCCAACCACAACTCGACATACGAAAATCATATTCTAATTTACAAAAGGATTTTTCTCAAAAGAAAATCTTGTAATCCCTTCCGTCGATTATTCTACGACGATGCCACGGGTCCCGTCGACTTCACCAGCAACCAACAATCCCGTACCTCCTTATTACGTCCATGTCGCCCAATCAAATTTCCTAGATTCAAACGGAAGGGTTCTCATCCTTCGAGGTGTCAATCTTTCGGGTTCAGACAAGGCCCCAGTCGACAAGCCATCTCAGCAATTGGACGATTTCTGGGAAACTGCCGAGAATGGAGGTGAATCCTTTATTGGAAGGCCTCTCAATCTAGAAGATGGTTCTGCGGATGTACATTTGGCTAGGTTGAGAGGTTGGGGTTTCAACGTCATTCGCTATTGTGTTACTTGGGAGGCTCTTGAACATGCTGGCCCGTAAGTTGTCCCCCGTTATTACATCATCCAATACTCTTTCTCACTCCCCATCCACCACAGGCGCAAGTACGATTTTGAATTCATGGACTATACCGTCCGCGTCCTCCGAAAGGTCAAAGAGTATGTACACAGCAACCATGCGTAGCCTTCGAGGATTTCGGCCATGTTGCTGACTGTGCGGCCTCCCATTATTGCTAAATCTAGATACGGTTTCAAAGTTTTCATGGATCCACATCAAGACGTCGTACGTTGCCCTCGCACTGTTTTAATTTCCGTGTTTGTCTCACATCATTGTTTCCTTTTTTTGCATCATAGTGGAGTCGATATTCTGGCGGGTCAGGTGCACCGTACTGGACACTACCTGCATGTGGTCTCAACCCTCGAAACTTTACATCAACCCTTGCATGTATCCTTCATTCCGAATACCCTTTACCAACTTCTCCAGCACCTGAAACACTTCCAGCAATGATATGGTCCACCAATTATACCAGACTCGTTTCCCAAACGGTCTGGACCCTATTCTTCGCTGGGCGTCAATTCGCACCTAGAGCCATCATCGATGGAGTGAATATCCAAGATTGGTTACAGTCTCATTTCATTGATGCGTTTGGATTGTTGGCGGACAAGATAAGAGATGCGGGTGATTTGTTGGATGAATGCATCATTGGATGGGATAGTATCAATGAACCGGGAGAAGGATTTTTGGGATTGGAGAATCTCAACGAGTTACCCAAACATCAAGCTCTCAAGAAGGGACCCACTCCAACTCCCATTCAATCTATACGGCTCGGATCCGGTATCCCTCAAACTGTAGACAATTGGACATTCGGTCCTTTGGGCCCCGCAAAAGACGGTACCGTCACCATCGACCCAGCAGGTCGAACCATCTGGGCAGATCCATCCATCGAATCCTCTGATGGAACAAACACGAAATGGGGATGGAAACGTGATCCAGGTTGGAAGTTGGGAGAATGTATTTGGGCTTTACATTCAGTTTGGGATCCTCGAACTGGAGAGGCTATTACTTCGGATTACTTTGCGTATGTTAGACCTGAAAAGGGAGCTGCGGGTCGACGAGCATCGATATCATCCAAGAGGATGGTCAACTTTGTGGAGGATTATTGGAAACCACATTGGAGAAGGTATTCGGGGAGGATAAAGCGTGCTCATCCAGAAGCTATTCATTTCATTCAACCCCCGGTGTTCGTACCTCCACCGCCGTTGGATGGAGAGCTCATGGGACGTGGGGCCTATTCCGCGCACTACTACGACGGTTAGCACAGAATGGTATCAATTATCTCCACATCCTGTGTTGACCATATTCTTTTCTAGGTCTGACATTGATGACTCGTCACTGGAACTGGTTCAATGCTGATGCACTTGGTCTCCTTCGAGGTCGTTATCGCACCGTTCTCGGATCCGTCAAAATTGGTACTCCAGCTATCCGTGCATCATTACGTGATCAACTGGGTATTCTCAAATCCGACGCTCACGATATATTGGGTCCATCTTATCCTACCTTGATTGGAGAGATAGGTACACCTATGGATATGGATGGCAAGAAAGCGTATGGATGGACAGATGGCGGGAAATTCAAGGGTGATTATTCACAACAGCAAAAGGCTTTGGATGCAAGTCTGAATGCTGCGGATGGCGTGAACGCATTGAGTTATACGATGTGGACTTATTGTCCGGTCAGTCGGCTCTGCGATTATTCAATTTCGCCGTTCAATGGCTGACTATTCGATTTTTTAGGACTCCACTCACCAATGGGGAGATGGATGGAACCTCGAGGATCTAAGTATTTGGTCACCGAGTGATCTTCGACAAGCTGTCCCTCATCTCAAACCTAGTCGGAGTTATGTGATGGGTGTTGGGACATCATCAAGTGCTGCGTTGATAAATAACCGATCTAGGACGACTTCTTTGTCCAGTGGACCCGATGCTGATGAACGAGTACCACAGCCGACGCATACTACCACTCATCCACCAGGTGTTTTCCCTCACACAAATCCATCCGTCGAATCTTTGGATTCAACCAATAGCGCTTTGACGGTCAGTAACGAGTATCAACTTCGATCTAGGGTTAGGTCAGGTGATGCTTCGCCTACTGGAAAGCCATCAACGTTGAAGCCTACGACAGTGACATTCCAACAGTCGTCGGTTTCGTTCCCTGAATCACGCCAAGATGTGGAAGATGGTTACACTCCACCACAGAATCCATGGGCGTTCTTCACAGACGGAACTCGTGCTGTGGGTGCCTTTGCGAGACCTTATCCTCAAGCTTTGGTCGGATCTTCCAAGACGATTGACTTCAATTTAGAGAAGGCAACGTTCAAGTTGGTGGTCACTGTCACGGCACATGATAGGTGTCCTCATGTGAAGGGAGCAGATGCGGGTGGTGATAAAAAGTTTGGAACGGAGATTTATCTTCCCTTGGTTCATTTTGCTGCTGAGGCATGGACAAAGGGAGATGAAATTCCCATTGCTGCAGGTGTTTCCACGGATGACAAGATACCTGTGGACGCGATGCACTCAAGTTTGAGTGTGGATGAACTGCAGTCGGGTCTCAGGACTCGGGCTAGTACGTTGGATTCGACAGATTCAGGTCCCATAGGACGTCAAGATGAACATCGGGCATCTGGTTCATCGTCGACTGTGATGTCGTCCACCCTCACACTCAGCAAATCGTACCCTTCAACTCCATTCCTCGCTGCTCCATCATGCTTCTCACCCATCATTCCATCTTCTGCTTACGACATCACCGTGGAAGCTTCTCAAGGCACAACCTGGTCGTTGGATAGTCAAAATCAGACAATAAAATGGTTCTATACAGTTCCGGAACCAGGTGAATCGGCAAAGGAGTATTCGATTGTGATAAAGCGGAAAGATGGAGCAATCAAATGTGTCGCGAATGGAACCAGCTCCAAACCGTTCGATAAAAAGACCGTTCAGCAGGATGGAGAAGTTGAACAAGGTGGAGGATCGTGGTGGGGTCAATGTTGCAATGATTCTGGATGTGTGCTTATGTGAGAAACGTTGACCTTTCATGGTGCGCATGAGATGATGGATGCTTTCCCCTTCCCCTTTTTTTTTGCCTTTTATGCCCACCGCTCGGATGATACATGACCCTTGTGGCAATCGAATTGCCCCCCAGATTGACGATTTTCGCTATGACTCCACTCTTCGTGTTATTTTCTTGAATATCTCTTTTCTTGTATAAATTATCTTTGCATCACATGTAGCTAAACCACGATTTGCATAATTGAGCTAGTTTCTATCTCTTATGTTGGCCCATCCAATCACAGTGTCCTTGGGTCACCTATTGCTCGATTGGGCGTAAAGCAGCTCGGTTTATTTGATAAAGTGATGTAACTTACCCACTTGAATCCAAGAAAAGAGTGTCATTTCATGAAGCTAGGCTCTTAAGCACCAATATGTACATAATTGATCCAACGATCCACGGGTACTCTCATGTCCCGTAAAACTCTGGCTGCCACATTCAGAGCCTCTGCAGCATTAGTATAGTCCATTGCACCACCCTCTTGCTCCGCTAAACGGCGCAAATGCTCGTACACCACCTTAGCCACGATTGGACCATCGACGTCTGCCACTGCATAGAGAGAGCCAATGACGCTGCGGAATCCAGCGAAATGCACAGCAGCTGCCAGATGGATTGCTTCATCTGGCGTCTCCCCAGTGAAGGCGCTGTGACACGCAGAGAGGTACGCAAATTGTACTGGTGGCAACGTCGTGCTGCTTATATCAAGCAAGGTGAGTAAGCCATCTCGCAAGCGGAAAAATGAGCTCGCAAATGGGTCGAACAAGTTCTGAGACCCATGTGCTGCCATGTGGACCCAGCGATGGGTCTGCAAACTTGTGAGCAGAGCATCACGACTGGTGCCTTGACCAATCAAGTTGGAGCCAACGGGAATTACTTCCCTCACCAAGCGGATTTCCTCGTATACGTGTTGCAGCGTCTGATGAGCATATGGATCTGGGTGAGCCACGACAAGAAGTCGTGAATTGAATTGATCCAATGGATTATGACGGGATCTGAGCAACGTTTCGAACATGGGAATATAGGAAGAGATGTAAATATCTGGAAGATTCGGCATGTTTGATTTGTAAGGACCGGCTGCATGAAGGGGCAACAAGGACAATCGGTATGTTGGTAGCCACCATATGCGAGAACCATGAGGGACTCCAATGGCTCGCAGCTCTGCAACGATAGGCTTCACAATCCCTGTCCAAAGGAGCCGGAGAATTGCCTGAATTGTTTTTGTCTTTGTTCGCTCCTCCGTAATGGATAGGGCTCCAGAGAATTGAGATATCAACCTGTCAATATCCCGCGGCTCAGCATCAGGTAGTGGGACCACACGTGGCTCGTCATGACATTGCACAATAATTGCGTCCGAGCGAAACTGGCTGATGTTCACAATTATGACTGGACCACTGATTGCGGCCTGCTGTAACGTAGCGAACGGCGCAACCTTGTCCCAGCATTCAAGGCCGTCTAGGACTTCTATCTGATCCCGTACGAGGGTCCATTGAAGAAGGTCCAAACTACATGGAGTATAGTGCCGGTGAGCGTAAATTTGCATTGTAAGACAATATTACTAACCTTTTTGGTACAGCGAGTAATGCTTCAACCTCCATCGCCAGTTTCTCATCTTCGGTTACGAGGTGGTCGAAAAGGGTGGGCAATCGTGCCAGCTCCTGCAACCACAGCTTCCTACCATGTTCCAGTAGCTCAACTGCAACTTCTGGTCGGCTTGCTTCCACTGCACACGCCGCGGCGTCTGAAGGCAAACTTGCACGAGAAATCCCAGAGAGATCGCTACTGCGACGGAAGAAGGAAGGGAGCTGCAACGCCCTTCGGAAGATAGCAATGGCATCTCCGACATCCTCTATGTCTTGAAGGTGATCATATTTAATGTATAAGATAACACCGAGGCTATCAAGTGACCTCGGTAAGTCTGGATGGTTTGTAGGTAGGAGGGATAAAGCGGTTTTCAGGCTGGAGATGGCCTCAGTTACGTCATGTATGGTTGCAAGTCGGAAAAACCGGCTTTTCAAGCATGACGCGAGGTTTACCATCGTTCTAGATAAATCTGAATCATTGGTTGAGTCACGGGATGCCTTTTGAAAGAGATGGATGGCCCTATTCAAGTCTGGGAGCTCTTCCTTCTCTTGATACCGCGCGGCCAATGACATGGCCAGCGTCACAAGATAATCATATCGCTCCAAATGGTGCCTATCCCGAAGGGTCAGGGCGGCTTGAGAATAGATAATCGACCGCTCCAAGTCAATCACCTCTCCCTCCCTTTCAAATCGGGCGTGCCATGATAAAGCCAGATTGTGAAGGAGGACAGACCGAGACGAATGCTCTTCTGGAATTAATGAAAGGGCTTCCTTGTCATAGTCAATGGCTTCATCTAGATCCTCCAAGCTGTCATAGCGGCCAAACCGACTGAATAGACTAGAGGATAGGTTGCATAGCGAATGAAACCGACCCGGATGTCCAGCAGGCCTCAAGGTGAGCACTTGTCGATAGAGTTCTATCGCCTCGTCAAGGTCCTCCGCGGTGTGGCACTCATGGTAGAGGGCCATCAAGCCGTCCGCGAGATTGTCCATGTGTTTTGCACGCTCCTCCGGTTCCACAAACGGTCGTTG
>WSTZ01000584.1:0-10224 GCA_019632295.1 Tulasnella sp. 418
TGCCATGGGACTAGTGGCTGACGGATATTACGTTTTGCGTAGTGTTGCTACTAGTTCCGTCGTCCATTTAGCATTGTCGCGAACTCACGAGGGTAATCAAATTCACGGCCATGAAGCGAATGGTACCGCTGCTCAAGAGGTATTGTCACATTGTTATATAGAACCCTTTTATTACTAATACCCTGTCGCAACAGTTGAAATTGTCAATGAAATCCGACGGAACATACGAGATACGGAGTAGCATTGATGAGGACGTTTTCATGGGTTATCTCAGGGACGAGGCACAGCAAATTGTTTTAGCACAATATTCGCCATCACGCTGGACTTTGACTCCAATCGATGATCGCCATGACGCCTTTTCGTGAGTGTTCATCGCGTATCCTTGATTCGCGTACAAATCATCTCTACCAGCCTCTCATCTCCAAACGGACATGCGTTGAACCTTTATAACACCAAGGGATCTAATGGGACTTCGGTAAGCTTATAATTGTTGATGCAATCTGATCATACTCAGACTACTCGTAGCTTATCATCCACACCAAAAATGGAGGCAAAAAACAACAGTGGAGATTGGAACCAGTAATATAACAGCATGTGGGTGGCACGCGTGCCGAATAGTATAGATTTACCTGAATTGATGGTACATGCAACATCCTCAATGCTCCAATTGGCGAGCGATGTCAACTAAAACGAGTCGGTGCTACAGCTCAGTAGACAGCTCTAAATTTGGGAGAGGACGAAGAGGTGTGATAGGGACAACGTAAACGAAGGGCGAATGTGAGAATTGATGTTTCGGTTCTGACCAGTCGTGATTATCCAGTCATCATCACTGGAGGGCTTGGGAGAAAACGACATATAACGCGCTAGACACGATGGCAGAGTCTACTATCAATGTCAGAGGTGCGAGTATTTATAAACCTATCTGCAATATCATCTAACTCGGATTTTCGTAGTTCTTCTCCTTGCTAATCAAGAGCGCAGTATACATGGGCTTCGATACAACGATTATACGCGATACAGGTATGACATCATTGATGAATCCATCGTTGTTTGCCTAATGATGAATGAGCTCAGGAAGCACTGCGCTAACAAGGTCCATCGTCTGAGAAAGACACTCAAGCTTATCCAGGGCAAAGGCAAAGAATTCAAAAAGCATGCTCCAATTACCTCTGAAATTCTCAAAGATGGACAGTGAGTATTCAGTGGCACCTCAGTCGGTGGTGTCACTGACAGTCTCACGTTCTAAGCATCCAGTTATTGCTCTTTGAGACGGAACGAGCTTGGGCTTACGCCCAAGAACTCTTTATCGAACATGGCAAATCTAAAGATTCCTCCGTACGAAAACACGCTCTATCAAGGTTCCGAAGAGCATCAACATACGCTACTCAACTCTTCCAACACGCAACCACAATCTACTCTTCATCTCCCTCTCGAATCTCAATCCTCTCATACGCGGAAATCATAACCTATCATCTCATAATCCAAGGACGACTTTCTCGAGCTAAAGAGGAATTTCAAGATGCGATTGCACAGTTATCTGTAGCGAGATCGTTACTTGATAAATTGTCATTGGCTGCTACGACTTCAAGAGATCAAGCGCTTTATACGGTGTTTGGTGATGAAATTGGACCCGAAATTCGGTACTCGGCACATGAACTTGGACGAAGCAAATCGTACGATATCGATGGAGTCGTAGCTGAATATGCTCCAAAGCATGGTGAATCGCAAATCAAAGGGTACAAATCACTACTGGACAATATCACTGCAACATTATCTACAAGTGGATCTGGAGCAAAAGGAAGATTGGGACCTATCGATTGGGAGGGACAACCTGTACCTATTCGAAGTCCAGAGCTTGTCGATGCATTCTTAAAGGTTCAAGATGCAGTAGCAAAACTAGATGCTGGACACCAAGGTGCAACAGCGGGCGATCAACAACAAAGCAAAGCGAAACGATCTAGGAGTAAAGTAGTTGCATTCGATGGAGTGTTATCGGCACTTAGCGATGCTGAGGATTTGTCAAGAAAGTTACTTGAGGGACAACAGGTAATTCGGCGCCACCGAGCATTACTATCATGTTGATTACTCACATCACATCTTTTTACAGGGAACCAATAATACCCAATCATCTGAACCTGGAGCTCGCGATGCGATCTTTGTCCATTCATTTATTTCGTTCCAATTACTCGCTAGACGGATTCAACGTGATCTTATTCTTGTCGATGCTCTTATTCGATCGGCACCGACAACGACTCAAGGTACAAAGAGTGACGACAAGTCATATCGACAACTTGATCCTAGGGTGTATCCTGCGGTGGTGAAGAATTTGGATTCGATTCTTCAGAGTTTGGATCAGATGAGGACGTTGACGATTACTGACGAAAGTCCGGAAATTTCGGCGGGTGTTGATGCTCGTATCTCATATTCAAAAGCCAGGAGGTGCGTTAGATGCATATGCACTATGTGTCAATGGCACTAACACCATTCGTCAGGTGTCATTACATCTCTCTTGCACATGCATCTATCAAAAACTACCCTCAATCTCTAGCTCTCAACTCCCGAGCTCAACTGCACCTCCGCGAATCCTCATCCATGCTCTCATCCTCAGGAGGGGACACTCCTCTCGCAGAACTCTACTTTTATCCACTCACATCTCAACACGATCTCACAACTCTCCAAACTGAACTCGAAACCAATGCACTTCAACTCAAAAAATCCTGGTTTGCATATAACGGCGGAAGTCTGGAAGCTAAGAAAGTTGGAAAGAAACCTTTATTCTTTGATGTTGCGTTTAATTATTTGGAGTCCCCCATGGAGAGATTAGAAATTCGAGCTGGAAAGGAACCTAAAGAGAAGCCGAGTGTTAGTACGGGTGTGGGTATTGCTGCTCCTGTTGTTGGAGGTGCAGGACAGAAAGGGAAAGTGGATGTGGAGGAGACTGAGGAAGAAGCTGAGGAGACGGAAGAGGTGGAGACTAGACAACCTCAGCAGAGAAGCGGTGGATTGAGTAGTTTGTTGGGTGGCTGGTGGGGAAGACGATGATGGCTCATGGATGGTACAATGGTTATAGTAGTCCGTCGTATGAAATGTGATTGAAATCTCTGGAATGTATAATGGATTTATGGCGAGTAGAGCATAGAGTTACATGAGCAAGATGTAGTCCAAGTGGATGTCTACTTGGTTAGTTTTCGCTCTTTGAAGAGAACATGACGTCCAGCTGAAAACAAGCAATCAACAACGATGAAATAAGACGGCATAGCGAAGGAATTTACCTTGAGGATCATACTTCATCAAACTCAGAGTTGGTCCTGCTCTTCGTCGCACTTTTGTGTAAAAGTATCCCGTTTGGGCAGTGGATACCAATTTGATGAGCAGAGTCCTAAGAGGTCACACGCGCGTTAGTTGTGATTTAGACACAATGTGCAGCGGGACAACTTACTTTGCTTTGGCCTTGGCTGCCATTTTGACGAAGCGTGAAATAAATTGCGGTGGTCGTGTGAATGTAGAGTTTATTTTTTGATTCGAACTCCGATAAGGTGGCAATGCAACCCTTGATTGACGAACGTGGTACGATGCCAAAATTGCCTGTCGTACACTTTAGAGTAAAAAGGTTAAATTGCACATTGTGGATGACTTGAAGGAGATAGTGTACTACGCATTGGGGCGATCTACCATGACAAAACGTGTTTTCATGTGTTACGGAGAAAACCGGCCACTGCCCCCGGTTATTTTGAGCGACGGGATACCATGACCACGAATGAGAGAACAACTTTCCAGATTTGCAGAATGATTGTGTCTTTTGAACACGCTGCTTTCGGTGAAGGCCTTGAGACAACTCGAGGTGGCACGTTGGCATGCCCGAGACCTTGTGAAATGATCCGGGATGTATTTCCCACTACTGTACATACATGGATGATGAAACACTATAGTAAAAGATTGGGCGCTTAGAAACGCGAATTTGCAACCCTAGAAATGGGACCTGGTTGCGCAGAGAGAATGCGTAACCCTGCGCAAATCGGAATACGATCCCCTCCCTCCCAACGCCTTTTTTTGTTTTCGAATGGAAAAGAGGGGGGGATGACGTCTGTTCCCGGCAATTCGAAGCAGGCCAACGCGTTTGAGTGGCAATTACGTAGTCATCCGCGCTGACTCCTTTTTTTCCGGGAGAAGGAGAAATGACCGGGAGTGTAGGATGTAGTAAGTTTTTCGTACTATGAGTTTACCTTGTTTGATATGGATATTGTTCCTGAGAAAAAGAAATGGGGAAAAAGGAATTTAAAAGTCCGGTTGAGGGCTGAAAATTGGCATTCAGGCTAAGACGGGGGAGATGACGTGGCAGCGCAGCGGAGACGACGGGGTTGAGACTGAAAAAGACGATTTACAAGGAAGGAATGGGTGGAGGGGATGGGTGGTTGAGCGGTGGGAGTGTTTGTGGTGGAGTCAAATAAAAAGATGTGACTCGGGACGACGACAAGGACGAAAAACACCGCGATTTCGGGCAAAATGGACAGAGAGACCAAAGACAAGGACATTCTCATTGACGACACCGCCAACAAGGAGCGGGATGGACGTTGGGGATCGCGGAATGAGAGGTGCGCACGGACCACCTTTTGTGAGATGTTTGTGTTTTCCCAAGAGTAGAAAAGGCGGAGGGAATTGGGTATCCGGACACTGTTGTTTAGACAGAGAGTGACCCGGAACCCCCCTCTCTTTTCTCTCTATTATTTTTTTTACAAGCAAAACAACAACAAACGTCGATGTCCTCACAACCACCTCTCATAATAGATCACGATACCGATGCTTCAACCACTGCGCCCTCTCCAGACGTCGATGGAGGTGAACTCATAATCGTCGACAACGTCAAACCCCATCAACTCAACGGTGTCATTCATTCAGATGATGTCAACTCACCCGCTGCCGCCGACAACAACGACGACGACGACGGCGACGATGAGCAAGATATGGAGATTGATATGCCCACTCCTTCCGCTCCTCAAGAAGTAGACAATACCTCAGAGGAACCTCCCTCTATATCTCTCCCTCCTGTCGATAACTTGGACATCGCCTCTCCTCCTCAGGAACAACCCCCTGTCCCAGTCTCAGATTCAATGGTCGTCGACAATCCCTCCCTCGTCATTCATGATCATCCTGCTGATCAAGATGGTGAACGTCCTGCAAAGCGTGCGCGTACTGCTGATGCTGTAAGTCACTAACTCGTTTCATTAAAATACTCACTCATGTCTTTCAAGCCCCAGGCAACACCCAACTTTTCTTCCGCTCAACACAAATTCGCCATGAGTACTATCCGCAGTCTCAGACGCAACAAAGATGCAACTCCTTTCAATCATCCCGTAGACCCCGTCTCGCTCAATATTCCACACTATCCATCCATAATAAAGAACCCAATGGACTTTTCCACTATTGAAAAGAAGTTATCCGCATCCAAACCGGGCGCGTCCAAAACTCCTTCTCCCGTCAATCCTCCTTATTCATCCGCAGACGAATTCGTTGCCGATGTGAACCTCGTGTTTGAGAACAGTTTTACTTTCAATGGTCGTCAACATATAGTTAGTCAAATGGCAGAACGATTGCAGGAGATTTTTACAAAGCAAATCAAACATATGCCGCCTCCTGAAGAGGTAAGAGATTATTCAAATCACAACGTACGACTATGCTTCATTTGTCGTCGTTTTAGCAAAAACCCGCTCCTCCATCTCCTGCTCCTCCTACTCCTGTGTCCGCATCTGCTCCCCGTGCCCTCTCCCCAGTCGCTCCTCCCCCCGTCAAGAAAGTGGCCCGTCGTCCATCAACTTCCGTTCCTGTTATCCGTCGAAACGATTCCATCTCTTCCGCCGTCGATCCAAATGCCAACGTAAACTCGCGCCCCAAACGAGAGATACATGCTCCCCCTCCAAAGGATTTCGCTTACACCGATCCACCACTTGCCAAAGCGAATGTTTCGTCAAACAAGATGAAGAAGCAAAAGGATGATGGCACCGCGGATCAACTCAAGTTTTGTCATCGTATTGTGATGGACTTGTACAAGAAGCAGTATGCCAACTTTGCCTATTTCTTCTATGACCCAGTGGGTGAGTAACTGGGGATAGCTATTTGCGCAGTCTCCTAGACATTACTGACTCTTTTACAGATGCAGCGATGGTTCCTAATTACTACAAGGTCATCAAGAAACCGATGGATCTCTCTACGCTCAAGAAGAAACTCGAGTTGAAGGAGTATCCTGATGCCAAGAGGTTCTATACCGATTTCAAACAAATCATCAAGAATTGTTTGCATTTCAATCCAGAGGGCAGTAGTGTTCGAGAAGCTGGGCAACAGTTGGATCGGGTATTTGAGGAGAAGTGGAGCGCGTTGCCTCCTTTGAGAGATATCTCGGATAGTGAGAGTGATGATTATTATAGTGAGGATGAACGTGAGTTGGTGTTTCTACTTTTTGGTGCACATAGGCTCACATACCTCTTTCAGTCATTGGGACTTTGAAGACCCAGAGAGCATCCATAGACACCACCATTGAGGCTTTGATGGAAAGGAGAGCCAAGAAGCAGAAGAAACGCGAACGTGAACGCGCTGAAAGGCGTGCTGCCAAATCCGCAGGGTTGGCGTCGCCTTCGTCATCTGCTTACGCCTCTGGTTCAACTTCCAACAAGGGCAAGAAACGGACATCTTCTTTCTCCGGCCCTGGCCCATCCAACGTCGCATCCTCATCATCCACACCTAAACCTGGACACAAATCCAAAGGAGTGAACGGTGTCGCCGGTCCTTCTTCGGCCAATGGTAAACCCAAGAAGCGTACAAGTGACGTTAATGGACATGGTCACGGTCACGGTCATGGAGCTGCTGGAGTCAAAGATGACGAGAATGAGTTTGATGATGATGTGGATGATGTGGATTTGGATATGCTTCAGAAGAAGGAGTTGAGTGAGGCGATTGAGAAGTTGGAAGGACCAAAGTTGGAGAAGGTGATTGCTATTATACAGGATGGCATTCCTGGTATCGGGAACGTGAGTCACTTTCATTGGTGTTGATATTTTGCGTCCTCATAACCTGGTCTATCTATAGAACTCGGAAGAAATCGAGTTGGAGATTGATTCGTTACCTTCTGTCGTTCTTCATCGTCTATACAATTTCGTCGTCAAACCTTCCAAAAATGGTAACCCCAACGTGAAGAAGAACATTCCTCAACATGTGAACGGTAAACCGCTAAAGCCAAAAACAGGAAGCGGTAATACCGGACGGACGGGGGCAGCTGCTACGGGAGGCATCAAACGCAAGAGCATGGACGAAGCCGTCGAAGCTGAAAAGATTCGAAGGATGGAGGAGAAAGCTGCTATGCTCGCCAACGGTGGTAGGCTGCCTGGCAATGCTCATGGAGTGGGTGGTGGTGGAGCAGGTAGTCCGCAAGAGAAGGGACCTGGAATGGGAGCTGGAGCAGACGAAGATGAGAGTGTACAGTCGAGCGATTCAAGTGGGAGCGAGAGTGGAAGCGATTCAGATTCCGAGTAAAATCTCCTGTATTCACCTCAATTCCTCCTTTCTTTTTTGAACCTGTATCCCTTTTCCTTTTTTGGCTCACATTCCCTCTCTTCTCGTTCTGTTCACCCATCTATGTATTACTCTTTTTTTTTTCTTACCACCCTTCGTCTAACACTTAACCATCCCCTAACCTCTTCCTTTCATGTCTTGCTCTCGCGATGAGGCTAGTATGATTACCTTTTTTTTTTGGTTTTTTGGTTTTTTAATCGCAAAAGAAAGCAGAATAAAAAGTCGCTAAAATCAATGCAAAAAAGAGTGTGGGCGAACTCCAAAAGAGTGTATTCGTCCCTCGTGAATAGATACAATACAATACGACGCGCGCAACCCATTAATCGAATATACCGATGCCTTTTTTTTTTGGTGAGGAGAGTTGGATAATTCGGATAGAGGTATAAGGGTATGACGACATTAATCCGAGTCTCCAAATTCCATAGCGTCCCTGGTTCGTTTCAAACCTGAAGGGCCTGCATTCCTTCTCGTAGCACGTTTGACTACAAAAGCGTCATATAAAGATCGCGAAAGCTGAATTGGTAACTGGCATATTTCATATTCTTCGTCCCCGGTCTTTGTCAAAACTAGGGTCAGCACGAAGAATAGAAGAGAACGGGTTAGTCGAGACGCACCTCGTTCTCGAAGCGTTGAATCCCGGAAACTCCATTTTTTAGCATTGCGATGGCCCTTTCTAGATCTTGCCCTTTTAAAGAATGGATCGCTGCTGATAGCTGAGCTTGTTCTCGAGTATCAAGGGGTAATAAAGCGTGAGATGGTGCGAGTGAAGACGGTGAAGCTGCTGGTGCGGTCATCTTTTTCGGTGTTGGTGCAGGGGAAGGTGTCACCGAAATAGAAATCGGAGGTAATAGGGGAGGAGGTGCAGGTGTAGGTGCAGGGGTTGTAGTCATTGGAATGGAAGGACTGTGGTGTGACGTGGATGGATTAGCAGGGCTTGCAGTGGTGGTAGTAGGGGGAGGAGTTGACCCTGCCACCACAGTATCCTGGATCGACTTTTGTTTGGGTGTAGGCGCTGTGAGAGCTTGTTTATTTCTGGGGTTTCAGTAATGTGACCATGAAACAGAGACATTTTCGAAGCCGTACTCACTTGAGCTGGTTCGATTCGTCAATGCCGGAGCCTTGATTTTGGGTAAACCTTTCCATTTCTTATCGAATTGCTCTTTCAGTCTTTTGACCGATCCTTGAGCTACACTTCCAGGTGGATTGAATGTGTTACAGTTTTTGACGATTTGTTGGAAATCGGCGTAGAAACCAGCAGCATCTGTGTAAGCACCGGAATCGAGTTTCTTCCTCATAGTGGAGAGATCCATCGGAGATTTGATAATGGTGTGATAGGTAGGGATGATAGCAGGGTCTTTTGGAAATCGTCAACGAGGTGCGAAAGAATGGGTCAGCTGACAACAACACTCACCAACTGGATCGTAAAAAAACCATGCGAATTCTTGAAATTCCTTCTTGTATAGGTGATCAAGAATTTTGGAGCAGTACTTGAGTTGTTCGGTAACTCCTGGGTCTGAAGTGGTGGATAGGCGATGTGGTTCATTCGGGGAGTCATTCACGTCTGTTCCCGCACTTGGACTTCCAGCTAATGATTCTCTCCGAGATGTACCTGGTTTTAGAGGATTGCTAGGAAACCCCGATGTCGCGCTTGCAGGAGACTAAAGAGCACGGGTCAGCTAGCTACAACCAATCGGGGTTTGTAACCGAGGTGGCGCTCACTTGATTATCTTCCGCGTCAGCGGAAGGAAGTCGCTTCAGCTGCTTCTCAAACGCCTCTTCCACCTTTTTTCCAAATTGACTGATCGGGTGATCTGGTCCGTTGAACGTATAGCAGTTCTGAAAGATCAACCGCACGTCGGCGATCCATTCATCCACAGTCGAATATCCATCCTTAGAAAGCGCGTTATCTGGTCCACCTAATTGAGTTGGAGTGGTAGAAAACAGTTTCCGTTCGATTGTGGCAAGATCCATGGGACGTTTGATGATTGTGGTGTAATGTGGTATGCCCAAAGCCACCGGGTCAACTGGAACAGTGAAGGGTGCCGCATGCTTGTTTTTCTTTAGCACTCGAATCGTTGAACATGCGAATTTGTATTGGGCAGAAGTGAAGCCAGCGTTCTAAGGTCATCCAATAGTAATTACAAAGAGTCAGCTCAATGAATGACAACCAGAACGCTAAAACGCTAAACAAAGAAGGTCAAAAACGAACCGTCCTGGTTTCAGGATCTATCGAGAGTTTCATACGCTTCGATGGTCCATGAGCGTCTGTGGCACCGCCACCTGCAGCTGAGTTTTGAGATGAAAGGTCTCTGGCCATGAAACGTGGATTGATAAGGGTAGAATGTAGAACCTGGAAGAAAAAAGGGTAGTCAACTTTGCAACTGTTTGCTGATAATCTCCGTCACGTGCTCACCTCGGATGTTTTCTTCACCCATTGCGAAAAGTCTAGCTCAATGAAATGGAAGTCTTTTGATTCTCAAGTCATTAGGTATATATGTTCATGAAGATTACCTTTGATTGTTCTCTTCTCTGTCTGTACCCAGCACACCTTCAGAGCGGCATGGCAGCGCACACGACCATTTCTGTTTCAAGGACCAATCGCCTGAGTGCCCCTGGACGACACCTTTGGGCACTCTACTTACTGCGACTAGCCTTTTGTCTGAA
>WSTZ01000586.1:0-13998 GCA_019632295.1 Tulasnella sp. 418
AATGTCTAGTAAAAATTGCAACATCTTATTGGCTATTGAGTTATAGCCGCTAAACTCCGAGTACACGAGTTAACTCGCCAACTCGACTCGACTCGGACCAAGGCGGCAACACACCAACTCGCGGCAACACTAGATAGGATGCGATTGTATGACTAATCTTGATTTGTCAGCATTGGAATGATGACTGTTCTCCCCGTTCTTCTCTAGCTTCGTTCTCCAGTTTACTCGTTTAAGTACATCATTCTCGCCTATTATAGTGCCATTGGGTATCATTGATCAGGATTGAGGAAGCAAGTGACACCTTAGGATGGTAGATTCACACGCGGGTCGCATCATAACAGCAACCGTACACATTCTGATCCCAAAATGTTAATCCCTAAACCCACTTTGCTAAATTTCCCTAGCGATAATGAAACTCAGTGATATCCCTCCATTCCAGGGGGATGGATCTCAAGATGCAGATAAATGGCAACAAGACTTTCTTGCAAACACCGCTCACTACAGCGATGAAGCAGTGGCACGCTTGTTCATCAGCAAGCTTGCAATCGGGTATCCTGCCCACACACTTATTGACTCACTGTCCGATTCGGTGAAAACATCTTGGTTCAAGCTCGAACGTGTATTCCGAACGGAGTGGTTAGCAAACCGCAAGATAGATCCACCGAAACAAGATCCCTGGGAGGCATTCGAAAGACACATTTTGACGGAGGAGATGATCTTCGGAGACTCTAATAACGGAGGCAGCACTTCAACTCCATCTGAAGTGATTATGGTCTGGGTTGATGAACACTTACGACTCGGAAGAAATACAGGTGGCACGGACGAATGTTTGGTTCGAATGACGAAGCTCCTTTTACCGATATTCATTAGAATGGTGCTTTCCTCGAAACCGAAGTCAGAGTCGTTTTCGGACATATGCGCGACGATAAGACAGGTTCCTCATGATGTACTGGAGATGGAGAAGTCAAGGTATCGGGAGACTTCGCAAAAGGCCGAACAGCTTTCTACCACAGCGCGGAGGTTAGAGGAGATTGCAAGAAGGATTGAGGAGCTGCTGGAAGTCGCCAATATTTCACTCAAGACTCCTTTGATTGATCATCCTCCCACCAAGGAAGTTGCTCCAGGACCTCCATCCTTGCAAAATGTTCCTGAAACCCCGCCAGCCAAGTACAACATCATCTCCCCAAATTCCTCAAGCAACGCTCTAAAGTCTCCGCTTAGTTCTACTGAAGAGAATGGCCCCATCAGCCCGAGTATCATATCTTGATCTGTGTTTTAGATGCTGATGCTGACTACTTTGCAACAGAGTCTTCCTTGCGAAGAGAAAAGAATAACGCATCCGCTGGATTAAATAACCTTATCAAAAATCTGCCTTCCCCCAACGTTGGTAATAATCAGAAAGACAGAAACCCAGAAACCTGGGAGCTGAGGGTAAGCACTCATATCAGGCTACTGAGCCGCTCAGATTAACACATTTTTGAGAACATAGAAACCAGATATACTGATTCCCAGGAGTGAACAGCTTGGGATTGCTCAAAGGGTATGCTGATCTCAGATCTAGGGATTGATCCCCGTTCGTAATATCATGTTGCACAGGCTATCGACATAATGCTACAGAATCTCAAGGGGAGCTATGTTTTCAGCGGACTCAATGGCGATCAGTCTCAGCACGTTTGGTCAGTCTTGTCCATACACGATGGAATGATGTGCTCCGAAGTATACAAATCGAAAGGTATATATATGTCAAGAGTCTGTAATCTAATCGAGACTAATTGGACGATTCTCTCAGTTGAGGTAGCACTCTCGAGATATTGTAGTCCAGATATGTCCGGATCAACATGGCCTGAACCTCAAAAATTGCTTTGGGGTGCGTCGTTCAAGTTTTGAGGATTTTACATCGGTTTGTAACTTTCTGATATGGCCTTAGGTATTTCTCTCCTCAATGGCTTTCAGACCTACGGTAACTCGAAATTTTTAGAAGTGGCGAAGCAGCACTGGAACGTAATGAAATCGATGTAATCAGCTCCTTTCTCTGTATTAATTGGGTAAATTGTCTGACGGAGTGTAAATCACCGTCCATCAAGATCCATAGCGAAAGACCAAACCACAGCTAGGAGATATTCTGATGGCTGCTATGACGATATACACCTACACAAAAACCGAGAGGGAGACACAAGTTTAACGGGCGGTGTCTTCAATGTGAGTTGATCAACCGGATCTTCCCAATATCGTAAACTAAAATATTGCTGTAATAGAATCCGATCAGCGGCAGCGAAATTGCCGCTTTAGAAACCACCCTCTTCATGTGTCTTTCGGCACATCTCTCAAAGTGTACCGGAGAAGCCAATTATATGGATACCGCGGTGCTATCGGCCAATTGTATAAAGGCCCATATGATGGACCCTGATTCCTTCGTGGTCAAGGATAGCACGGTGGATGCATGGAATGGCAAAATCACAATAAGTGGAACTCCTTCACGTTTTCTTACAGGAGTATTTCTTGAAGGGTTGAGTATCTTGGCTTCTGCCAGTGGTGACAAAACTTGGCGTCAGCTGTAAGTTGTCTACACACTTAATCTGACTTCAAAGGGCTTACTCAGACGCGGCAGCTCGTTGAGAGTTGCCAATGCATCCATGAAAATGCGCCAATGGCATAAAAGGGGCTGGATTCTCTCTACAGCTAACTCCAATGGTATGTTTCAATAGATCGAGGTTACATATATAATGGAGTTGATGCATAACCTTCCGTAGAGATCTTAATACAAGGGTTGCGGCATGTTTGGAAACAGGATTCTCAGGATTTAGTTAGCAGGTCATCAATTCAGCGTTATATAAATGTTCAAGTGAGTGTCTCCGAAATACTAATTCTGCCCTCCCAAATAATCGACATTATCTTTCACTCCCGGCAGTACAATGCTCTCCTTGACTTTGCTCGGACTGGCGATTCCTACAGCCACATCTGGACGGAGTCCAAAGCTAAGCCTGTGCCTTCTGCAGCTGGGCAGCTGGCAGCTTTGGATCTTGCTAGTGCTGCCATAGAGGTAAACCAGTCATAATTCAGATAGCAATTTTTGAGACGTGACGTCGTATTGCTACTTCCGATCGTCTCCTCGAGCTTTGTTTCGCTTGCACGGTTCGACGCAATGGTGTAGCTGGTGTTGGACAGCTTATATGTTGAGATGTACGTTCTATACCATTACTAGTCACGGGGATGCTGCCATTATTTGAGGAGACAAAAACAGGATTGAACTTCCCTTTTCAACCTGTGTTACGATTTTTTCCAGAGTGTAGCCTATGATGAATAATAAGATATATAATACCCTGGGCGGCTCGAACAAAACAATAAGTGCTATTAACAAGTTGTTACAAGAGACGTATGCACATGAAAGTTGTGAAAGAGTGACACCGAGCTACAAACAAAGACCAATAACGATTCGTCAGCATTTCAATGTGGGCCATCATCCAATATCGACTGCTCTCAATGTACTATTTGTGCCCCGTTAATTACGTATCGACGCTGGGTAATTGGGACCAACAAATCAAGGGACACTGAACACGATCGATCTACACGTGGCCGCACAGTCCTCGCAAACCGTACACATTCCAATCCCAAAATGTCAATCTTCAGACCCCACTTGCGATCCTCCGCCTGGAATGATAAAGCTCAGTGACATCCCTCTATTCACAGGGGATGGATCTCAAGATGCAGACAAATGGCAGCAAGACTTCCTTTCAAGCACTGGTCACTACGGCGATGAAGCAGTCGCGCGTTTGTTCATCAGCAAGCTCGCGATCGGCTCTCCCGCCCACACACTCGTCGATTCACTTCCCGATCCTATAAAAACATCATGGTTCAAGCTCGAGCGTGTATTCCGAACGGAATGGTTACCTAGCCGCAGGGTGGAGGCTCCGAAACAAGATCCCTGGGAGGCTTTCGAGAAGCACGTTTTGACGGAAGAAATGATTTTCGGAGCATCAAAGAATGGTGATAGTACTTCCAGTCCATCTGGAGTGATAGTGGCTTGGGTGGATGAACATTTACGACTTGGTCGGAATACAGGAGGTACAGACGATTGTTTGGTTCGAATGACGAAACTCCTTTTGCCCATATTCATTCGAACTGTCATCTCCTTGAAACCAAAACCGGAGACGTTCTCGGATATCTGTGCACTTATCAGAAAAACCCCTCATGATGTTTTGGAGATGGAGAGGACCAGGTATCATGAGACATCACAGAGGGAGGAACGGCTTTCCGCCATGGAGCGGAAGTTAGAGGAGATTACCCAGAGGATTGATGGATTGTCAAACTCTGCCAATGCTTCATCCAAAGCAACCTTCAGTAGTCATTCCGTCACCAACCATGTTGGTGAAGTACCTCCACCTTCACCATTTGTTGTCCCACCTCAACCTGTCCCACCTCCACCACTCCAAGCCAAGATCGCTCCCAAGACTTCCTCTATAATTAATGCTCCAGAACCTCAACCTTCACCTGTCGAAGTAGAAGCCACGCAGTCAATCCTTCCAAACCGTATGCCTCTGATCAGTGATTTGTGGTTGGGTGTGTTTATACTAACGGCTTTTCGAATAGGACCTCGTTTGAGAAAAGGCAGGAAAAATGCACCAACTCCATCAAACCCAATCCCCACCGCTGTCCCTATTCTGACCCCGGCCAACATCAACAAAGATCAAACAGAGAAAGATGAAGACCCGGACACCTGGAAAATTAGGGTGAGTCTTTCCATGATTCTCCTGACGGGCTCAAAACTAACGCACGTTCCGATAATAGAATCCAGAGGCGATGATATCCAGAGGCGAACAGCTTAATATTGCTCAAAAGGTTTGCGAAATTTAAGTTGTTGAGAACAATTTGGTACTGATCCAACACTTGCGTAGGCTATAGATTCAATGCTAAAATACCTTATGGGTAGTTATGTCTTCCGTGGCCTGTCTGATGATCAATGGCAGGATGTCTGGTCTGCCTTGGCCATACACGACAAAATGATGTGCTCCATAGTGAACAAAGCGAGAGGTATGAGGCCCGAAATCGGTCACGTGCGCGCTGACTAATTGAACCTGGCTCTAGTCGAGGATGCCCTCTCCAAGTATTGCAGCCCATATGTATCTAGATCATACTGGCTTGATCGTTCTAGAATCCTATGGGGTGAGCTTATACGTCTTGACGTTCTACGTTAGACTTAGACATTTTCTCTTTGACTTAGGTATCTCTCTCATCCATGGCTTTCAGTCCTATGGGAACTCCGAGTACTTGGAAGTCGCCAAGGAGCACTGGAATACGATTACATCGAGGTTCGTGTCCATCTCTCCCTCTTGAGAGTATTTTGATGTGATGTAATTCGGCCGATGAAGGCTAATAACGAAAGACCAAGCCACCGCTCGGAGACACATTAGCACGTGTCTAGATGATATACAATTACACCAAAGCGCAGACGGAAGCACAAGCCTATCTGGCGGAGTTTTTAAGGCGAGTCCAATGCACCAATGCTCCTCCACTGCCAGATCTAGAATATCGTTCCGATAGGATTCCTTTGAGGGCACCGAAATAGCTGCTTTCGAAACCACCTTATATATGTCACTATCCGCACATCTCTCAAAGTGTACAGGAGATACCTACTACTTGGATACTGCGGTCCTCACGGCGAATTGTATCAAGAACTATATGGTAGATTCTGAGTTGGACGTGGTCAAAGACTGTACGGTGGATGCATGGAATGGCAAGGTAGCAGAAAGTGGAAATCCTTCGGTTTTCCTTACAGGAGTATTTCTTGAAGGGCTAAGTATATTAGCCTCCGCCAGCGGTGACGAGGCTTGGCGTCAACTGTAAGTTGCCACGTAGCGATGCAAGATCTAGGGCTCATTTGGCTGCAGTTCGTTGAAAATCGCTAATGCGTCAATGAAGATGGCGAAGTGGCATCGAAATGGTTGGATCCTTTCTCCAACCGCCGGTTACTCTGGCTCAGCAGATGCAGTTACTAACTCCAAAGGTATGCTCTGATAGGTTGAAGATTATTGCGATAGAAACTCAATTGTCCGTAGGGATCTTGATACGGGGGTTGCGTCATGTTTGGAACCAAGATCCCCACGATTCAGCTAGCCGGACCTCAATCCAGCGCTACATCAACGTCCAGGTAATATTCCGAAAGCCAATCACACCTCCATATGACTAAACAACCGCTTTATAGTACAATGCCCTCCTTGACTACGCGCGAATTGGCAACTACTACAGTAATGAATGGACAAAACCCACAATCGAGCCTTCTACAGTTGGACAAATGGCAGCGTTGGATGTTGTTAGCGCCGCCATAGAGGTAAACCAGTAATTTTGGGACATAGTCAGCTCCCATTCATCTTACGAATGCAACGAACCATATTGGCTGTCTCAATAGTATGCTTCAGATCTTATATCTAGGTTCCCCTGTAATGAAATGGTACTGATATACGAGAGGATTTTTCGTCTGGATCTCCCATCATGATGAAGTTTGGCATAACTATTGTTATCGGTGAGGTGCTATTCAGAATTTGAGCTTCCCTTATGAAGCTGAGGGTCATGGCGATCTGTTTCTTCCTGTGCCCTGTGAATGATGCGACTTCCCCCATTCTACGCCAGCAAGGAAGGGTTTTCTGGGTAATCAAAATTATATCCATCAGTTGCGTGAGTAGTCGGTTTGGGGACTTGCAAAATGTTGCCGAATTTGAAGAACGTGAATGCCGATACTGTTGCTGAGTCGGATGAGATCACCTACTTACCCACAAGTCACAATCGGATACGGTAACGGTCTCAATTGCCGCAGCTTCGAGCTTTCTTATGAGCCACGCCACCCCTGGCCTTCACGATTTCGGACTCCATCTGTAACGCGTCACATTAGTAAGCTGTGTTCTAACAACCATCAAATGATTCGAGTTTCGACTATCGATCGACCATCTCCACTCCTCCCTTTGTACCGTATCCTATGGCACCTTTGCTGGAACAAGCACTTCAGTAGAAGCCAGTTATCTCTGGTGGATAGAAAAGGGTCCAACTTCTTATCTGAGCAATTATGGGTACACGTGGCCAGAACCATACACTTTCGAACTTCAGGGTAAAGCTGCTAAACTCACAGCCATTTCTCCTTGATTGCCATGAGTCAGCTCAGCAATCTACCTCTTCTCAGAGGTGACGCACTACAAGATGCGGAAAAATGGAAGCGAGATTTCGTGGCCGCTACCTCCAATCTTAATGATGAAGCGGCTGCACGCGCATTTTTGACGAAGATCGCCCCGGATTCACCAGCATCGACGTACATCGATACACTTCCCAACAATACTAAAGCCTCGTGGCTTAGGCTAGAAAGGGCACTTCGCACGCAATGGACCTCCGGACATACCATCGACAAGTCGAACATCAGTTCATGTGACGCTTTCGAAAGTCACGTTCTGACTATGGAAGTGGCTTTTAAAAGCTCCTCTGTCACAGACGATGTGTCATCCACTATCGATACTTGGGCAGATGAGCATTTGCGACTTGGTCAGGCAACAGGTTGGCCCGACGAAGCCTTGATCCGCTTGACCAGGGTGCTCCTGCCCGCATTCATTCAATCCATGATGTCATTGAACCCCAAGCCAACTTCATTCGCAGAGATGTGCGCTTCTATCAAGCAGCTTCCACGGGGGCTTCTGGAGCTGGAACGAGATCGATATAATGAAATCAAGAGAAAGGAGGAGAGACTTGTTTCTGTCGAGGATACGTTGAGAGAGATGTCTGACAAAATTGACACTCTGCTCAAATGGGATAGTAGACTGTCGACGATAGAAAACAGTATACGGGGATCATTTCCCTCTCATGGTGCCAGCGTTCCTCTGGGAAAAGGAGAATCCTGTCCGGTGGACTCTAACCTCCCTCGCAGCGACCAAACAGCTAAAGGTACTTGTGACTAAACAGCATACAACATCATTGGTCTCCGCTATACTCATGTTATACGTAGCACCTCCCCAAACAGCAGCAACCTCTGCAAGCGAAGATGGATCCCTAATCGCTCGGACGCCATCGGGAAGTAATTCAATACATTACTCAATTCCTCTGTACTGGAGAGTGGGTTACCAGTGAACATATGGCGATTGATTCAATCTAATCTGGCTCTGCTTAGATGCCGTCCATGGATAAAAAGAATACTCAGCTGGCAGCAGCGGCAAAAAGGGTATGTTGTACCGTTCTCTAGTGATGCTCCCAACTCATCAATGCACGATATAGGCGATTAATAAATTGATTAATTATTCGGTCGATGGTTATACATTTACTGGGCTGAACAGTGCTCAGAATGCAAACGCCTGGTCCGTGGTGGCTGTGGCTGCGCATTGCCAAGTCGAGCCATCCGCTAAGAAGCAAAAGATGAGCAAGTTATTCCACAATTCTCTCAACTTTTCTTAATTAACTAGTATCGCGTCTTAGATCTAAAACAGGGAATCCTACTAAATTGTAGATGGGAACTGCTCCAACATCAGCCAAACATTGTTCATCTGCAATGGGGTAAGCACAAGCTTTCTGAATCACATTTGAGATTGCCCAGCTCACCATGCTAACGCTAGCCCTTACCCTATCGTACGCCTGCATGGCGACATCCGACCCCGAATTTTTCCAAAGGGCGGAGGAGTATTGGAAGATAGTCGCTGAGACGTGGGTTTGATGGCTTGATGCTCTTGCAGTTTCCAAAGATCACGTCCTCCCTCCTTTAGCTCCCTGCTCAACTGTGGCTATATCGGACATCAAAAGGACGATATGTCCTATCATGAATCTGATCTTTGTGGGGGAGTTTCTTCAGTAAGTTCATGTTCGGGCTTACAAAGACTTAACTTACCCCGACCATTCAGGATCCACTAACAGTGGGATCATTTGAAACCGTCATATTCATGACATTGTCTTCGCTCCTAGCTCATTCTATGAATGGAGATCAATATAAAAAGGCCGCTATCTTATCTGCCAATTGCGTTCGAGACTATATGATGGACTCTGTCACCTCTTTGGTCAAGGGTTTCGCTTTTGAGATTCAAAGCGGTCAAACACTTTGGGACGACGGTGTTTCCTGCTTTCTTACCGGAATACTGCTTGAGGGGTTGAGCGCTCTTGCAATAGTGACTGGTGAGCCGAGCTGGTCTGCATGGTAAGTACTAGATCTTCCTCCCAGAATGATACCACCCAACAGAATCTTCCATGGCGAGATAGGGCACGTGACGTAGCTGACGCTGTCATGAATCTGGGTGATTGGCACACGACTAATGGAATTCTGTCGCCATTGCCCAACAACAACTTGCAACTCTGGGACAACGCAAGTTCCAAAGGTTCTGTATTGGATTGACCATCAAGTGGCGCGAATCAAGCTCATATAACAATCGCTCTTCGTAGGAATTTTAGTACGCGGCATTTATCGAGCATATGTTTGCAACACATCGGAGCCAGAGTTTCAGAAGAAAGCTCGGGCATACATCAATGTGCAGGTAAGGTCCACTGTCTATGAACCGAAAGGTCCCTGCTGAAAGTTCCCATAGTTCAATGCAATTCGGAATCTTGCTCGAACGAGTGATTCATATGATCTTGCGTGGGCCGGACCATTTCGGGGTTGTAACTCAGCTGCACAGATGGCCGCTGTGGATGTACTTGTGGCCGCAGTCGCTGTAAATCAATAGCTTAGTAACTCGGGAACAAGTCCATGGTATCTCGCCGAAAACAATTTGGTTTCTCTTAATTGGTTGATTGTGAGATCAGGCTAGTACAATGCAAGACAGCTATGGAGCCCTCAGTCTGAGCGAGCTGCCATGGTGGTACATATGGCGATATTGTGTTTCGCGCCTCTTTCGAGATTTCGGACTGCATCGGTAACGCGTCGTATTAGTAAGCGGTGTCGAAACAACCATCAAAATGATTTGAGTTTCGACTATCATAGAATCGGCTATTCCTAACTCCTTCACGTACATCATATTCATGACCACTGCTCTGGAAGAAGCGATTCCGCAGAAGTTAGTGTGGATAGGATAGGGTCTAATCTCTTATCTTGTAGGTACACGTGGTCAAAAAACATACACTTTCGAACGTTCAGGTAAGCTGCCCATTTCTTTTCCGATTGACATGAGTCAGCTCAATAATCTATCTCTTTTCAGGGGTGACGCACTACAGGATGCAGAAAAATGGAAGCGGGATTTTGTAGTGGCTACCTCCAGTCTCAGCGATGAAGCAGCAGCACGCGCATTTCTGACAAAGATTGCACCAGACTCGCCAGCATCGACGTACATCGATACACTCCCCCACAATACTAAAATATCATGGCTTAGGCTCGAACGGGCATTTCGCGCCCATTGGACGTCTACTCGTCGCTCGGACACTTCCAATACCAAATCCTACGACGCATTCGAAATCCATGTCTTAACCAAAGAAGTGGTTTTTGATCTCGCGAAGCGACTGGATGATGTCTCCGCGAGTGATGGTATTGATATTTGGGCAGATGATCACTTGCGACTTGGTCGAGCCACTGGTTGGCCCGACGAAGCACTGATACGGATGACCCGTTTCCTCATACCTGCGTTTGTTCAAGCAATATTGTCTCTGGCTCCGAAGCCAGCAACATTTGCTGATATGTGCATGGCTGTCAAGCAACTTCCACGTGGGCTGTTGGAGTTGGAGAGAGACCGATACTACGAGAATGAGAAGAAAGAGGAAAGGCTTTCTACCATCGAACAAAAGCTGGAAGCGATCTCCGAAAAGATGGACAAGATTCTCAATGGCGGAATAGTAACCCAGGGTGCGTCTAGTACTGGCGGGCGGGTCCCTGTCTTGGATCGCAATCAGACGACATCTAAAGGTAATACCCAGGAATATCAATATGCGTCGTCGAAGGATGCTTTACTGACCCTGCACTGATTATACATAGGTTCAGAAACTACAAGCAACATATCCGGATCGTCTATATCTCAAAGGCTTGATAGGATCCGTCCTCAAACTGATAACTCAATCCCTACGCATTGGAAGGTATGTCATTGACAACGACTATAAACAATACTGATTCGATATTCTTCACTTTCAGGCACCATATATGAGCCTGACCAATGATCAACGTACAGATGTCGTGCAGAAGGTATGAAAGCACTATTCAGATTCCCCGTACTCGATGGATTTGAACAGGTGTCATTAGGCAATCGATGAACTTATGAAGCACCTGAGAGGTGGTCATATGTTCGACGGTCTTGATGATGATCAATGCGCTACCGCTTGGTCAGTATTGGCTGCTCATGGTCGAGTCCGAGGACAATCAAAGAACAAGAAAAATCGTACGACGTTTTCTTCTCATCCGAAACACTACCTTATGACGTGGTGATATCAGTGATGAGCCAAGCAATGCGACTTAGTTGTCCTACAGAATCTTCCACAGGGCGCTCGAATATTTCTTATTTGCAATGGGGTGAGGCTTCTCGAGCTCTGCTTGAAGAACGAATGCACTCAACCAAACCTTCTTATAGGTCTTGCCCTTACCTATGGCCACAAAGCCTCTTCCGACCCTGAATTATTGCGCCGAGCCTCTGAATGCTGGAGGATCATTTCTAGGGGGTAAGAAAATGTCTTCGACTCCAGGCAAAAATATTGACCTTCACTACAGCTCCGTAATTAATTGCACCAGCGTCGAACCAAACGGGAACCACAGGCCTCATAACAATACGACTACTCTTTGTGGAGGTGCATCGGTTGTAAGTTCAGTGTGGAGTCGAATTCATTCCGGCTAAACACGTGAGTCGATTAGGGACCGCATAATAGGACAGAAGTCGGATCTTTCGAGACTATTATGTTTATGGCATTATCGGCTTTCATCGCTGATTGCAGAGGGGGCAATAAATATGTAAAAGCGGCTGTTTTGTCAACTAGCTGCATTCAAGATTACATGATGGATCCCGTGAAATTTCTTCCAAAGGACGGTGTTCTGGATTCACAAAGCTGCCAATTGATACGAGATAATGGGATATCTTGTTTCCTGACCGGGATGCTATTAGAAGGACTGAGCGCACTGGCTAGGGTTACAAATGACATTACTTGGAGTAGCTGGTGAGTCTACTCGCTCGTTTATAATCTCAGTATCCGATTCCACTACCTTGTAACGGAACAGGGCGCGCGATATAGCCAATGTTGTTATGGGCATGGTCGAATGGCATGGTAGTACAGGAATTCTGTCACCCACTCAGCAGCATGTTTCAGGCCGTTTCGACGTTGCGGCTTCAAAAGGTATTTTCATCCATTTCACACAGCCTAAAGGCCACTAAAATTATGAATCTCTTTTGGGATATCTATACTATCCAGGGGTTTTGATACGTGGGATTTGCGGAGCATATTCATGTAATCAATCGGAGGTAGAATTCCAAAACAAGGCCCGTGCATATATCAACGTTCAGGTAGTCCTCAATATCTTCTCAAGGCACCGTCGATACTAATGCAATATCTTTTGTGAAACAGTTCAACGCACTTCGAGATCTTGCTCGCCAGGAGGATTCCTATGGTATTGAATGGGGCGGACCATTTCAAGGTTCCACAACTGTTTCACAGATGACAGCTTTGGACGTCCTCGTAGCCGGAATCACAGCGAATCCATAAATTAGGGTAATAGTAAGAGAATGTAACTTTGCTATGCATGCGTCGTCTCCCCTCAATAAATTTCTTTGTGACTCAGACTGGTTCATGATGGCTGTGGACGATCATTCCGGATGATCAGCTCGAGCAAGCATGGTAAGACACAATCGGAAGTTATATTTTCAGTTACTTTCTTATGATGACAACTGATAAGCGTTGCTACAAACCCGTATGATAGAATCTGTAATGAGGGGCACATGATCAAGGGTCGAGTGAAGTGGCCATGGGATAGCTGTTTGAATGAGCATTCCCAATATCAGCGGCAAAGAGTCCTTGACGAAAAGTTAGACTCGATGTTTGCAAGAAATGGGCGGATCCTTACCGAAATCGGTGTGTTGATCGAAGGTGCTAGCTGGATTGCTTGGATTATTTACGGCGACGGTCGATAAACTGACGGATATATGTTAGGTGGGAATGATAATCATGAAGTTTTTTATGAACTCACGCCCATCCAAAAACTGAGTAATTATCCTGTACTATAGCACCGCTCCCGCCCTGAAATGTCCAAGAAGTACAGCCTTGACAGCGGAATCTCCATTTCCACTGGGTAGACGTGATAGAGAAACTAATGGTGGTAATTACAGGACGAGTGACCACATGGGGAGGAGCGTAGTTGCTGTAAATGGGTCAATCAGGCAGCCCCAAGGACCAGCTTAGTCAAGCTCACGAAGTTACACGGGGTGAGAATATGATTTGATTGTTCCAAGGCCAGGCAACGATGAGCAAGTTGTTATTCATACCACCACCTAAAGAGACCTAGAGAGATGACATTAGATAACGATGTTTTGAGCGAGCCGAGACACTTGCCCCAAACCATTTAGCGGAGATTGGTACAGTCCACTGGCCAATGAATTCCGTAGCAGAATTGCAGGGTGGAAATAGAAATCCGACATTGGCTCCCCATACTAACAATAATACGGATGAGCCGCACATCTACGGAAGGAATAGAGGCTATCTGACCTGGGTCTACATGATTTTCGAAACAGAGACCGCTTTCACAGTATTGAGAACTTTGAGCCAATGTCCCGGCGCTCAACGCGAGAATTGCCAAGAGAGACTTCCAGGATGACATCTGCGCAGAGTCGATGGGATAGATAAAGGAGGGGATAGGATGGTCCTGAAGCGACACTGAGACAATTACCCCCACTAAAAGCACCTCTGGTTATCATTCGGAGCGACATGGCCCGGTAATTCTGCCTCCCCAAGGAGATGAACAAGTGCTCTGTTGACGGACTTGAAACTCATGTCATGGGTGTGATTGCGTCGGAACGCCGGATACGATCTGCCGGGCACGCGATCAAGTATAAACCAGTATTCTAGACAACAGGGAATCTTCTACATGTG
>WSTZ01000588.1:0-13960 GCA_019632295.1 Tulasnella sp. 418
GGACACGCAGTCGCCATGTGTGGAACAAAGTTTTTCGTTTTTGGTGGCCAAGTCGACGGCAGGTTTCTAAATGACTTGTGGGCGTTTGATCTCAGTTCTTGTGAGTTTCTTGTTTGTTGCGTTACGAGCGTTTGTGCTGAGTCTTGGCAGTGAAAACAATGGACCCGACTTGGGACTTGTATTCTCCAAATGGACCGGATGCTCCTGCGCCAAGAACGGGGCACGTCTGTGTGACACATGGAGACAAGATATACCTGTATGCCCATATCCGATCCTCCTAATCATCCCATCGACTCACCCCAGATTATTAGATTCGGAGGAACGGATGGCCAATATCATTATAACGACACATGGGCATTTGACGTCCCAACTCGGACATGGAAGGAACTGTCTTGCATTGGGTTCATACCGGTTCCTAGGGAAGGTCATGCTGCTTCGTTGGTGGATGATGTCATGTATGTGTTTGGAGGGAGAGGTGTGGATGGCAAGGATCTAGGTGATCTTGCGGCCTTCAAGATATCGAGTAAGTTCTGGTTACTGTTCATCTGTTCATTAGTCCTTACTCTCTCTTCAGATTCGAGATGGTACATGTTCCAGAATATGGGACCGGCTCCGAGTGGAAGGTCGGGACATGCAATGGCCTCTGCTGGATCTAGAGTTTTCGTACTTGGAGGAGAATCGTTCACTGCGCCTAAACCTGACGATCCAAGCATCGTTCACGTGTTAGATTCTCGTAAGTTTTCATTTTGTCGTTGAGGGGCTGGTATGACGTACTCAAACGCCTAAAATGAAAGGCCACATCAAGTATCCTGATTCAAGTCGTCTACCTCAAAACAACAACACTCCGAACCCTAATGCTGGTCGAAGACCATCAATGACACCTCTCGCTCAATCCCAATCCTCTCAACAATCAAGTACGAATCCTACTCCCACATCATCGACTTTGAATGGTGCACAGCAGCGTGCTGTATCGCCAACAAATAATGCTCAAGGTCGAGGATCTCCCGTTACTCAACGTGCTACTTCACCCACCACCAATAACAATAACAACAGTAATCCACGATCGTCTCCGAATGTGTCTGCCGCTCAGAGAGCTGTGAGCCCTCCTGGATCTAATAATCCTACTCCAACGCGTCAAGGAGCGACGTCTCCGACGAATAATTCCAATAATACTTCCATATCTCAACGTGCCATTTCTCCTCAGCAGCAAAGGTCGATGTCTCCGACGACGAATGCAGGTCAACGTGCGGTTTCGCCGACTACAACCGCGGAATCGGAGAGAGCTTCTTCACCTTCGTCACGAAACGTAATCAAACCACCCAATGGTGCCATTACTACGCTTGGAGCTGGAGGTGCTGCTATGGCTGCTTCGGGGGGATCGCCATCCTTGGGTCGAACTACGCGTGAAGGAAGTGTACCACCTCAACGACCACGACGAGAAGATGATTCTTCGTTCACTATTGATCGAAGTGACGAAGATTCAACTCCGAGTACGATCACGAATAATACTGTGACGGAAAAGAGTAGAGCCATGTCTCCTAATACGTCACGGTTGGCAGGTGCGCCGAGCGTGGAAGCCTTGAGGTCGAATGGGTTGGCTGCTCGAAGTCCATCCCCAGTTGTGACTGCACCTCCACCTTCAGATGCGTTTTATCCTACGGGTGGAGGAACTAAAAGTCCTCAAACGAATGGATTCCCTCAGGGACACGCTCATCGTGGATCGGCAGGAAGTATCAACACCTCACCGGAAACCCTCATCCTCCTAAAACAAAAGGAAGTAGAGTTGGAAGCGATGAAACGGAGAGAGAATTGGATGAAGGCTGCCTTGAGTCAAGCGACGAAAATGGGATTCGTGTGGAGTAATGTGGATGTTGAGTTGGATGAGAATGTAGTTGGTGGTTGGTTGAATGGGAATGGTGAAGAGGAAGGGAGTGAGAATGGGAGTAGTGTGGGTGGGAATGGAGGTGGAGCTGCCAAGATGGCTGAGATGGTGATGAGGATGAAGCAGGAGAGAGCCAAGTTGCAGGTGCGTGGATCCATTTTTTTTTCTACATGCTGTTGAATAATTTTTTCACGTTCGATTGTTTAGAATTTGATCGTTGCTCAAGCTCGAGCCGCTTCGGAACGATTTGCGGAAGCTGATCGAGTACGGAATAGTGCACTTCAAGAAGCTGCATTATCTCGTGCCAAGTTGTCTGCCTACGAAGCCAATCTGCCTACTGAAGTCAATCGTCTCGAACGAGAACGTCTCTCTCAGCTTGAAAGTCAACTTCAACAACTGCTTTCCGAGCACATGTCTCAAGAGCGGAAAATGGACGAGCTGGTGGACTCTTACACCTCTCAAACCAGGTTGAAGGAACAAGCAGAGGATCGGGCGAATGATGCGGTCAAGCGTGCGGAATTCGCCGAGAATGCGCACGAAAAGGTGTTACGTGAACATTCGGAGCTCATCGAGAAGCATGCCCTTCTGGAGGGATCGTTACGGGATCATATCGATCGGTTACTCTTGCTTTCGAGTGCGACTCAGCAAAAGGATGCGGACAATGCTGCGTTGTCTCGGTTGGTGGAAGAGTTGACTTTGAGTCGCGACCAGCACCAGAGAGCTTGGGAACAAGCTCAAGCCGCGCTGTTGGCTGCTGCTGCACGTGCGGATGAAATCGATGCTCAATGGAGTCGTGGCAAGGAGCAGATATCCCAACTTGAACAAGAAGTCAATGATCTCAGGAACGATTTGGAGACAAAGATTCAAGAGGCGGAGAGTGCTACTTCCCGATTGACAGATGTCGAGAACGCTTGGGCCAAGAGTCGTGAAGAAGCGGATGCGTATAGGGCGTTGACTACCGGTGGACTGGGACAACTCTTGGATTCTCAGAGAGAGATGTTAGCCGACGAAGATCGGGCTACTCGTGGTCACGCGGAGAAACTGAGAGCGATGGAGTTGGAGGCCTCGAGTTTGAGGAAGATGTTGAAGGAAGCGGGTGTTAGGGTGGATGCTGCCCAGAATGAACTCTCTGAATACAAGAAGCGAAGTCATGGCACAGAGTCCGAGTCTTTGGTTCTTCGTAGTCAACTCAACGGTCTTCGTGGTCAGTTGACCGTTGCTCTTCAAGATGTTGGTCGACTCCGAAAGGATTTGGCGATGCGGGATGCTGAACTACGGGAGAAGAGCAAGTTGGCTAGTGAGAACGAGGTTCGTCTAGGTATGCTCAAGAATTACCTCGCGGACAATGGCCTCGTTCTCAGCGAAGACGACTTGAACGCTTCCTCTGGCACAAGTGGAGGTCGATTACACGACTTGCAACTCAAACTCCAACAAAAGACTCGACAACACGAGGAGACGGAGATGAGACTACAGGAAATTCTTCGAGAAAAGGAAGATGCAGAGTCGAGGTCGATGATGCTGAATTCGGAATTGGAGCGGATGAGAAGTGCTCGGAGTCCCTCTAGTGTGGAGGATGCGAGTGGAAGAGCTGTATCGTTGGAGAGGAAATTAGCTGAAGTGGAGCAAATGCACAGGCAAAAGATGGCCAAGTTGGAGAACGATTATCATCAGGCTGTCAACTTTGCAAAGTAAGTTTCCTGATTCTTCGTTCCTCTTCAATGACTAATGTCTCTTCAGGACCTCTGAAAGGGTAATTCGCCGAGTGAAGGAGGAACTCAACAAGCAAAAGTCTGTCAATCAGTCCCTCCAGTCCGACCTGGACGCTGCAAGAGGCGTCAACACGTCTGAAGCTGGTTCCCGAACACGCAACGCCAACGGCAGGAATACACCCCTCTCCGATGAAGATGGTCCTCGCGTCGTCGAAGCCCAACGTCAAGTGCACCGTCTTCAATTGGAGAATCAAGATCTTCGTCGTCGAGTCGAAGCCCTCCAATCAGAACTTGAAGAGGTTCGGGATAACCTGGTCGCCGCTCAACGAGCATCTGAAGCACGGCTGCAACATGCCGAGGACCTGGAAGCAGAAGTGGAGCGTCTTGAGAATGTCATGAAGCTCAACAGAAATGGAGCTCATGACGAGTCGTTTACAGAGCAGCTGGCTGCCGAGAACAACGCACTCAAGAATGAAAACAAGATGCTTTCAGATAAAATCAACCTCTTGCTCGAAGTCGATCAACCAGGTTTTGACACCACGCGGAGAACATCCACACTATCGAATAGACGCCCAGCCAGTCAATCGAGTTCCGAGAATGCGATGGCTTTGGAGTCGTTGTCGAACGAGATAGATGACTGGCAGAGACGGTTGGCTAGTTCGACAAGTTCACATCGCCCTCTGAGTGACTATGATGACACACCACGGCATTTGGGTCTCAATGATTCTCGGCTACGATGATTGTTGGGCGTATGAATTCGATTTATTACGCTTTCCTTTCTTTGCTTTTTCTTACGTACATGATTCTATTTACTCGACTCTATATTCCTCTCTCAATGGTGACAGTCCCTTCATTATTTTACGTTTCGTTACATGGTATATATTGCTCTTCATACTATCTAGAGACACTGAACTATCGTGAGCCGCGCTGAGTAATCTTTGATAACGCTCGGCTGATACACGAGTCCTTCCACGCCGTGTTAACACAATGACCTTCAGCTCCACACATCTTGATTGCGAATGACGAGAGATCAAATCGATAGGGAAAAAATATCAATAAACAATACACGGTATCGTGCAAGTCACAAGAAAGAAAGGAAATATGATGGTGAGGACCACGTCCTTACACCTCGATAGTATCCCAATCACAAAGTCCCTCTACATAGCTCCCTCCACATGTCAATGTCATGCTCCTTCTGCATCAACCCACACCCTGCTACACCTTTGGCCCACTTCACAGTGAGATGATTAAGGTTAATCGGGTATGTGCCTTCTCCTTCCCTTGCACACCAATCAAAGTCCACGAGAAGAGGTTGGCCGTTCCTAATCATAATGTTGGGAAGACGAAGATCTCCAAACACCCAATTTTCACCATGAAGGATATCCAACGCCCTCTTAATTTCCTTCAGGATGCTTTCTGGGAGTTGACGGTATCCGTATTCCAACGCAGCGTTTTGCCCATCCACATACTCCATCACAATCATTGACCGTGTTCCCACTCGACGCATTTGGTCATCGGATGGCGGATAGAGTAATTTGGGGGCAAGACCGTTTTTTGCAAGGAGGAGATGTGCAGCTACATTATACCTCTCCACAAATTTGACGACGATTAATTTTTTATCGGGTTCGTCGGTTTCGGCTTTGAAAATCGCTTTTGTCGAATTCGATTGGTTTCCTACTATCCGCCCCAGATATTCAAACGTTTGTTCCTGCTTCGTTACATTGCAAATGTATGACCGGATATAAGGGTCAAACCGCCTTTGACGAAGCGTGGTCCCGCTGTCGGAAGGCAGGCTTCGATAGAACTTGTTGAGGGCTGATATGCCCTCCGACAACGCGGTGAAGACTTGCGCGATATAGTATGATTGTTTTTCCTCGGGGTAAGGAGACAAACATATGTACTCGGTGAGTGGCTGGACAATTATCTTGTCCAGAAAAACGGCACCAAGAACACAGAAATATGAACCAGCCATTGCGAGGATAAAACTCGGGCAACAACATAGCCCTCGTATTTTCGCGTTCTGTATTGGGGACGAGATTATCGATTAATATTCCGTGAATGCGTACAGCGCCCTTACCCTCATTTGACTCCAGTACGCCCGATATGAGAATTGGGCTTGGATAGAAGGATCACAGTGACCGGTCCCGATTTCGTTTTTCACTTCCAGCATGGCACAATATGCCAAGGTCTGGCATCCCGATACCCATGTTGATACCACGCCGTCGCTCCGGCTTCCATGAAATGCTTCTTCCGCTATCCCCGTATCTAAGACAGTTTGCAAGAGAGGCCTGACAGCTTCAAGGCGTTCGCCTTTCGTAGAATAGATAACCCCTGCAGCGTTTTGCAATTCAAAAATGGCTGGATACTTTGCGGCATTGGGCTGAGCCTCGAGGTGAGCTTGGAAGACAGTAAAGGCTTCATGATAAAGGGACACAGGAAGCCCAAACAACGGATTATCAGGGTCTGGGTACCGACCATTCAGCATGGGAGATCTCGCTTGCTCCTTCTTGAACTGAGAGACTTGGGCAAGAGTGGATGGCCCGCTGACTTGTTGGACATGATCAACCACCTCTTTTTGTCCTAGAGCACCATTTCAGCTAAATATTAGATAACATGAATTGGACGAACGTTGAAGACCCACCTTCCTCCAATACCTTCTGGCGTTTTGCATGGTAGCTATCTTCACCAGATCCTTCCTCAGATATTTCCTCATGAGGACGTTTTCTTGCTGTTACCGGAAGTGGGTCACGAGTTCAGCTGCAATTCGAACCACACGAATAACCAGACTCACTAAGGCCCTTTACCGCCTTCAACTCCTCCACAATGATCATAATGAGTTCTGCAGCGCCCTCTACGAGTCCACAATCTTCAAGCTTCTTTAATGTTAATCCCGGCAGAGTCCTTCCTGTAACCTTCTGCTGTTCAAGAGTCTTAATGTCGTCATCTTCGATGTAATACTTGTCCTTATTAGCCTTCAAAAACATCTGCACGTCAGCTCTCCTCCAGTTTGCCACCTCTTGAGGTAGGTCCTTTGGAATTACAAGGGAAGAAGGAGGCATTGTCAAGGCTGGTGTGGAGTATGATTTTAGGTTGGGAGGATCACAGTCGGAGTTGGAATATACTTCGGGCGATCGGCTAGAGCGATGGCCGTCGGCTGTCGAGGGTCAAGGTGAAGGCACGCGAGTAAGAGAAGGGGGAACGAAGTAATTGTGCACGATACAAGATGTGTATATATACTAGAAGGGGAAAGGACAAATATGATGAGTGGCTTCGTCAGGGGTCAGGAACGGGACGGTCCTGACATGGGTGGATCGCGGACGCAGTTACTGTATGAGGCCGAGCCAACAAGCAACAGAAGCATCTGAGTTAAACCACTCAGATGTCCCCAAACCAATTCAGTTATTGTACTTATTTGTTTATTATTTCACCTTGTATATACATGAACACAATACGAGCCCTCTAGAGCTTAACAGCGCGTTTATCCACAGTGGGAGGAAAGATCTCGGCGTGCTCTCATAAGTTGTAACCCAAGTTGAGAAATCGTCTAATCCAAGTGTTCGAGTCCCGCGGCTAGATTGGGGGCATTCTAGATCTCAACCAAAGATCCACTCTCTAGCAGCAACCTTCACGGCAGCGACTTCAGATTCTAAAATGAACCACTGTTAGTTTTGGAATTAACAATGTCGCTGAGGTTCTGTTAGGTCCTTGATGATACCGACTTGCTGGAGTTTCGGAACGGTTTGTATCAACTCTTGAAGACCATGTTGAGACATCGATACTATCGTCTAGTGGGTATTTAGATTTCAACACTCATGGTGGGCCAAAGCCACTTTGGTGACATTGGGCCCTATGCGAATGGTGACAGATTCCGCGGAATTAACTGTTGAATCGCGGATTTGTCAGCAGGTGTTCAATTTTCGACTATTCGAGCCCCAACCACTACGACGTGGTTCTAGACGATGAACATGCACAGACAATCTATTGACAGACCCTTGAATGGACTAGAAGAACCTTCTTACTTGCAAGACGTCGTAAAACCGGACTTACATCAGTTGGATCTGAAAGTCGAAAGATTTATCAAGGCAGAATTGGGTCTGAAACTTGACAAAGGTGTGTCGTATCTGAAGGGCTACTTGAACACACTTATAATTTATAATTAGACGATCAGATATGTCAACTTGCCCTCACAGAAGCTGGTTGTCCGCTTGGACCTTATCGATGTCCTCAACGGCACACGATCCCTTCAGCACTCAACTTCAAAAATCCTTCTTCCCTGCCGTCACATCCCAAAGAACGCGAACGACTAACGACGGTATGCAAACATTGGCTGAGGGGGCTGTGTAAGAAAGGGGACAACTGTGAATTTTTGCACGAATACAATCTCAGGAGGATGCCAGAGTGTTGGTGGTTTGCGCGGTACGGGTATTGTTCGTCTGGTGATGAGTGTTTGTATGCGCATCCAAAGGAGAGAAAGAAGGAATGTCCGGATTACAAACGTGGATTCTGCAGGTTGGGTACGTTGGATCGCTATTCACGTCGTCGATTTTACTGACATGTCGTTGGAAGGACCTGATTGTCCAAGGAAGCACGTTCGGCGGGTGGCATGTCAGAACTACCTTTCCGGGTTCTGCCCCTTGGGACCAGACTGTCCGCGTGGCCAGTGAGCTCCGGTTTTTGTGAGCCTCTTGATTGGAATGCTGACCATGTGTTGTAGTCCGAAACCCAACCTGCCTACAGAAGAAGATTATCGACCACCGTCGCCCCCATCTCCTCGTGACCTTGGACCTCCACCTCCAGGTGTTGGACGGTTCTTCGACGAAGGCAGCGGTCAGCAGCATGGAGGAAGGCCATTCATTCGAGCTGATGGAACTGGTACTGGGGAACAGCGTAGGAACCTTGATGAGGTCACGTGTTTCAAGGTGGGTGGTTGCTTGCATTGCAATTTCATGGTCTGACTGTTGCTCTGCTCAGTGTGGTCAAAAAGGACACTATGCAAACGTGTGCAAAAATCAAATGGTGCCTGGTGACCGAGGAGGACTGTCTAGACGATACAACAAATTCCAGGCAGATCAAGGCTAATCTTATTATCTTTGTTGTATTCAACCACATTGTGGAGTAAGCCCCTATTGGTTGAAGCGGAGATAAGGGTATGAGCGATCAGTTAGAAATGAGATGGTTTCGCGCGCCCCGCCCGTAAGATTTGAACCCTCTGCCACTTCCATCAACATTCATAAAGACGAGCGTTGAGAACGATGAGCTCGAGTAAGGAACATTTTGCAAAGGCTGCGTCGCAGATTCAACACAGAAAGGCAAAGCCGTCGTTGGATTTCACCCTCCATACTTTGGAAGATGGTGTCGTCGTTAGCACACAGGAAAGAGTGGTCAAGGATGTCTGTCTCATCGTCGCTCTCATAACGATGCTCCATTCTCATTTATCGTCTTTATCCTAGGTTCAAGCTCCTGCAATGCTGCCACCGACGGATGAGCAGTTTTTCTCCTCAGCCGACCCGACAAAGCCAGATATCGCTTTCTTGAAGAATCACTTCTATCGCGAAGGCCGATTAACTGAACCACAAGCACTATACATTATCGAAAAGGCCACAGAGATTCTCCGATCTGAGCCAAACTTGCTCGAGGTGGATGCTCCCATTACAGGTCAGCTGGCTTCGTCTTACTCTATAATCCTAATCTAACTCTTGGAATTACATAGTCTGCGGTGACGTTCATGGCCAATATGTACGTTTTCTCTGATTCTCCCATTCTTCCCTTAGTCTAACCTGAAATCGTCTGTTCAACTCAGTACGACTTGATGAAGCTGTTTGAAGTTGGTGGCAACCCCGCAGACACGCGCTATCTCTTCCTGGGTGACTACGTTGATAGGGGTTACTTCAGTATCGAATGCGTCCTTTATCTATGGTCCCTCAAGATATGGTACCCTGACTCCCTTTTCCTCCTCCGAGGAAACCACGAATGCCGTCACTTGACGGACTACTTCACATTCAAGCTAGAATGCAAGCACAAATACTCGGAACATCTCTACGATGTGGTTATGGACTCGTTCTGCACGTTACCTCTCGCCGCGGTGATGAACAAGCAGTTTCTGTGCATTCATGGAGGGTTGTCACCAGAGTTGAATACTCTTGACGATCTGAGAACGATTGATAGGTTCAGGGAGCCCCCAACTCATGGGCTAATGTGCGATATCTTATGGGCTGATCCATTGGAGGACTTTGGATCGGAAAAGACTAATGAGGCCTTTATCCACAATCACGTTCGTGGTTGCTCTTACTTCTTCACGTAGGTCATTTCGATAACTTTCAATGGTATCTCAACTCAATATTCGAATCTGGGCTATATAGATACACTGCAGCTTGTCAGTTCTTGGAGCGTAACAATCTGTTATCTATCATTCGGGCGCACGAAGCACAAGATGCAGGGTAAGCCCCTCAACGCATTACACCCTTTCCCCACTTGACTGATGATGCCCCTCAAGGTATCGAATGTACAGAAAGACAAAGGCCACCGGATTCCCCTCTGTAATGACAATTTTTTCGGCTCCTAATTACCTTGACGTATACAACAACAAGGCTGCAGTCCTCAAATATGAGAGTAATGTTATGAATATTCGACAGTTCAATTGTACCCCACATCCTTATTGGTTACCCAATTTCATGGACGTGTTCACCTGGAGCATGCCTTTCGTTGGAGAAAAAAGTCAGTTGCCGAAAATTCCTCTCGTTTCCGCAACTCAACCACTGACATATCTGCTTCAGTCACTGATATGCTCATCGCTATTCTCAACTGCTGTAGCAAGGAAGAATTGGATGAGGACGATCAAACAGAGGAAGAACCCGGAACACCAGAAGAGTCCGAAGATGATCGTCGCAAGGTTATCAAAAACAAGATTCTTGCTGTTGGCAGGATGTCAAAGGTGTTTGCTCTACTGAGAGAGGAATCTGAGAAGGTATCCGAGCTCAGGAACGTTAGCGGTACCAGTAAGTTACCTGCTGGAACACTCGCTTCTGCCACAGAGGATATTAGAGACTCTATACATGGCTTTGACGATGCGTGGGTACTCTTTTTCTCGATGACTTGGTTTGTACTTGCTAATACGTCTTTGGTATTTCAACAGGAGAAAGTCAGATATCGAAAACGAGCGTCTTCCTCCAGACCTCATGGATCCCGAAGAATACATGTCAAACCCTGGGACACCTTCCGAAGGCGCTGTCGTCCCCGAACCCCCGCCTGATGTACCATTCAAGTTCCCAACACCTATCAACACCTCCTTCGACCGAAACCCTTCAACACCAGGCAAAGCTGGTTCTGGCGCAGGATCGCCCATCATGGGTGGAGGTCCCAATTCACCTGTCACTCCGGGTGGAACTTCATACCGACGTGGACATATGCGTCAAGCTAGTCTAGGAACCACCATGACCAGTCCGAGTAACAGGAGACGAAGTATCGAAAGTACTATTTCGTTGATTAAGGAAGCTGTGGATGGGAAAGGCGAGAGAGATAGGGAGTTGGAGGCACTTGCGGAATCGATTTCGAGCCCTACCAGGACGAGTCCCACCAACAGTCCCTTCGCCAGAGGACATTCTCCCTCCAAGTCGGTAGGATAGGTTACTTTATCATGGAATTGTGTTGCCCTCCTCTGTTTGTTACTTTACAGTTTTAAAGCAGTCTCAGGTGATGTTACGGATAATGATAGTATACTTGGCCAGTACCATGTCTCCTTTCTATTACCTCGTTTTTTTCTTGTTCACAGTTCATTCTCATTCCCTACAAGTGATTCCTGATGTATCTTTGATCGCTTCGCTCTTATGTTTCGTTTACGTACGTTACTTAATTTGCAAGTGAAAGTCATCCGATATGGGAATCGTGCAGTTTGGTCCGGATGACTTGGAGGTGCGGTTATGCTTAGGTCATCGTAGTAAACCGAGTGATAGGAAATAGCAGCACCTAGGGCCTGTAGCTTATTGGAAGACATGAGAGTTCATATAGCAAGTTCGAATCTTGCCAGGTCCATAATCTTTTTTGACGTCTTTGGTAGGTAACTTGTTCCGAGCTATGATGAGCGTCAGAGTCCTCCGACACTGTCTGTTAAACGAGGCTCCATTTTCAAATAGCCCATTCTTGCTCACCCTTCCTCCTTTACTCTTTGGGATACGTACCAAGTATTCAATGATTGCCATTTCTAAGTTACTGTTAGAAAGCGGAAAGATCAAGTGCATCGCTCGTTTTCGATTGTAGATGAACGATTTGCATGGTTCTATAACAAAGAGGATTGAGAAGATAACTTCGGGCCTGTAGCTTATTGGAAGCACATATTCACCAGTATACCGCAAGTTCAAATCTTGCCAGGTCCAAACACCTTTTTGCTTATTTTTTCCGAGTATAGCCGCTAAACTTCCACTATGGCAGTGTTTACCTCACGTTATTGTGGTCCTCTAAAGACTACGAAGGGAATCATACCCATGCCCTTGTTTTGGATAATGTCTAAATGATTAATCCACCGCTTCCTCAGCTCCCATGGCGACACTGGAAAATGAGAGATTTCGGATCCTGGACCAGGTCCTACAATGCTTATGCTTAATGAACTATGGACCTCAGCTGAACAACATATGATTTTTGTTTTGGTGCATCAATTCGAGTTGATCTCGGCACAGCGTGACCTCATGGATCACATCGGCGCTTCTGTACTTCGGAAAGAAACACCAACTGAATTAGTTGAAACAGCGCAAGCGGACTGATTAATTCCGCAAGGTGGTAGTCGCGAGGTGGATTTGCGGAATTGATTCAGATCATATATATATCAACATAACTCATAGTATCAAGATGTGATAAGACAATTTCGTATTATCCGATACCATAGAATAGGAAAGTTCATTCAAATAAATAGGACAAGTCATGTCAATAACATACTTATTATGGTCAACAGAATGTCCATTAGCATGATGAAATTAGTAGTTGATAGGATGGTCCGTGTCCTTTGACGATAGCATTAACCTTATGGGGCCCGAGGATCAATCCGTGGGTCCCTGACCTGTGCCACTCAGACAGAATCAGTTTCTGGAGCGACCCTCGGAATTACTAAATATCAAAGGAGAGCTTTAGTACATTTGTGGTGCATAAATAAGGCATTGGCTTACGAGATTGTGCCGACGCTCTACTTGCTTTATCTTGGCGCTCTGCAGCAACATGAACCTCTGCTAAATGTTGAAGCGCCTCTTGCATCTTGTTCTTGTACTTTGGGTTCTTGTTTTCGGAAAGATGGAGGTATCGGGAGAGAGCATCCTCAACTGTCACTTCTGCTGATGCGTATTGCCCAGCTGAATATAATATTTGGGAAAAATTCAATAAGGAATCAGCTAGCTCGAGCTCATACATTCCAGCCAATTTCTCATTTAGAGAACGGCATATTTGTATCCCCTCTTCACCTGCCTTGAGAGCCTCTTGATGCCTACCCACTCTGGATAAACAGACCGATAATGTATCTAGAGCGCAGCACAACCCATGTTCCAACATCTCAGGATAGTCGTGAGACAAGTTCCGAAAGATGGACACAGCGTCTTCCGCTAATGACATTCCTTCATCATCCCTGTTGAGCTGATGAAGACGCCATGCAACCGAATTCGAGGAGTCAGCGAGTTGGTAGAGTGACAGAATCGACTGGGAGCTTGACAGCTTTCTGCAAATCCCTAGGATCTCTTCATCCGCATTCAGGGCGTCCTCATAATGTCCTAACTCAAGCAAGCAAGTTGTGCGGTGCTTGAGTGATCGGACGAGTTTTGGGAGCATCGTATCTGCTCTTGTCTTGGCCAGCTCTCTGTACACGCCAATCGCTTCGTCAATTGCTTCTTTGGCCTTTTCATGCTTTCCTAGGCAGCCCAAGATAGAAGAGAGTTGACAAAGACATTGGCCTAGGGAAGGAAGGTACGCGCCTGGCCTTGAACCGGCTAGTTCACGATATATCGTCAAAGCTTCATTATCCGCAAGTAGCGCTTCTTCGGGCCTTTCGAGTCGGACCAAGCATAGTGATTGCTGCACGAGCGAGTAAGCTAGTCCAGGAAGGAAAGCGTCTTCTCGAGCTCGGACTAGGCGTCGACGAACGGCTAAAGCTTCATTTGTGACTTCAATCGCGTCATCATAGCGCCCCAAATGAATCAAATTGGCAGATAATTGAGTGAGAGACTGAGCTAGATCAGGGAGCATGGTAGTTGGTTGCACTTTGGCCAACCGCTGACGAATCACGAGCGCTTCCATCGTTATTTGGAATGCATCACCATGTCTGCCGACGTTTCTCAGACAGTAAGAATACTGAGTAAGGGAATAGGCCAAGTCGCGAGCGCGGACGCTTGGGTTAACC